>DWMZ01003676.1:0-12465 GCA_018249855.1 Eueides tales michaeli | reverse complement strand
ATAACGACGTCGTTTATTTTAAACAGGGCCCTTGAGATCGGAAGATCTTCAAACGAATTTATTAATATGAAAATTTCTAACATTTACATATATAATATACTAGCTTTTGCTTACGAATGCTTGTATGATCGAATAAAAACTACTAACTAATAAGATCTTCGATTTCCGCGATTATTATTATATATTTTAAATGAATTAAAATTAACTGGATTAATTGCGTATATTGTTTTATATACATTTTTGGTAAGCCGACGTTTTGAACACTTTGCAGTAGATCGTGGTCATCGGTAGACTGAGATGGTATCCGTCTGTCAATTGACATAATTATTATATGAAACTACCGCCAACAATTTGTAAATTGCCTCGGGTCCTGCCCTGGATTCTTGCAGGATAAGCTTACTGTGTTTTGTCCTCTAACGTGGCACTTTTTTTTTAGAGAAAAGGTCCCAGGTGGCAGAATGTTTCCTACCGTATTCAATGTTGAAATTAGGATGTTTTAATAGTATCGCGGATCATTATATGAATATAATGATCCGCGATACTATTAAAACATCCTAATTTAGAACGAAGAACACATGTTCTTCCTAGCGAGGATGTGGGATTTATCAAACCTGATTTTACGGTTTGTACAAGTGTGTAGAAACTTGATTGTGGCTGTGGCTTATCATATATTTGTCAAAGAAAGAGAAGCATCGGTGTTGAGGTGAAAGACATATCTACGATGACAAGAAATGGGCATGTGTTGAAGTAAGCAGTATATTGGCATACAGTAAATAAATCCAACCACTACATCAGTTCAAAACAACTAACAATAACTCATTATATTTAGCTTTTCTCGACAAATGACTATCTCACACAAAATTAGTTTTGTAAATCCTAACCAGTAGGCTCACATTTGTTTTAGAACTTTTAAAAGTAAGTGAATTGTCATAGAACGGAGTTGTTTTAAAACGGATTTATTTTAAAAATTTTAATAGTAAGCAATTCTATCATAAATAATATTTGCATAACATCAACGGTTCAAGAAGCGCACGCACAGAATTTCTCGAGGTCGCCGGTTTTTTCAATTTATTTAATTTTTTCTCCACTCCTGTAGACATTATCATATGACGTATTTTCCTTTCTCGATAAGTAGGCTATCAAATACACAAATAATATTTTGAGATAGTAAGCAGTAGTGCCTTACTTAAGCGTCTTCATTAAACAAACTAACAAACAAGCAAGGAAGCAAACAAGTGATCAAAAAATAAGCAATCTCTTTAGCTTTATCTGATAGTATTATTAATAGAAAATACATTTCTTTATTTCTTTCAAGATAGCTTAACATTTGAATATATCATAAGCTGTTACTTGAAATGAAAACACAAAATGGTACCAGTACATAATAAATTATTAAAATTCTCCTTTATTATTTCTTTCAAGGCAGTTTTAACTTTGAATATATCATAAACTGTTACTTGAAATGAAAAAAAACAACATGGTGCCAGTACGTAATAAGTTATCAAAATCCGGCTGTCTTATTCCCTGTATTGTATGTTTTGTATATATTACCTATTGTATACTTTATTAGTGACAGGTCTCATCTTTGTACTTTTCAATAAATTCTCTTAATAATGGTGAAAACCGCATTAAAATCCGTTTTCTGTAAGCTTAAAAGGTGTAAAGTTGAAACTAAACTACTATAACGTAACAAATTGTGAGTTCGACCCCTACTAGAATAATAAATAAAGTATTGGATATTTTGAATTTAAACATTTAATGTATTTATTCCTTTGCTCTGGTAACAAGGCAAAGTGCAGTTCATTTTTTTCTAACGTCAACTATTATTTAGCAGCCCAAGTGTTATTAGATTTTAGAGTTACCATCGTTAGCGATATATTATTGATGTATGTCCATTCAGCGGTTCTGGATACATACAAGATACGCGAAAAAAACATGGGTTAGCAGTAAGAAAAAAATGAAAATAGTTATTAAAACAATAATTACAACAAAATAACAATTATATCAGAAACTATAAAGTTATCTAGGTAAATTTGCTAGATAAAAAGAGCGTCATGTAACTATTCTCAAAAAAATGTTTTATTGTATACAAACCAGTATTTGTCCGATAGCGAACGCAAAAGTTCTTTAATGTTTGAGAACTATTAGGTTAGATACAACTTTTGATATTAGATACCTTGCTTCGATCAACTATTCATAGATTACGTGTCACAGTCTAAAAAACGACCTGAGAAATAAGAGCACAAACAAAATTATAATAGCCGGATGTACTGACATGCCTTAGAGTGCTTTTAAAACTACCTCGATAAACACCGCAACAGTGTGGTTTCAAGAAATATCTTTCTCTTGGTAAGTACGCGTCAAAATTAATTTTATAAAACTGTAAAAATATTAAACAATTAAATACAAACATTGCGTCGTTTGGCCAATATGTGCCACCACACTACCAACAATGTTGTCGAATATTGTTTGGTATGGACAAAGAAATGCATCGAGTAGTTGGTTTATGTTTTTATAGTAGATGTAATAACTAATTATAATATTTTTTTTTCTATTTTATAGGTATCCAACTGACCCATTTCGCTGTAGGTTATTTATTGTCGCCCAAAAAGAAGAAAAAGAAGAAATTTGGAACAGGCCTAGTGAAACATCTATAATATATGTTCAATACATTTTAATAATGACGATATATCTGCTAATATTTAACGTATTTAAAATTATATTAAGGAAAAAAAAACTTTTAGAAAGCGTATAATATAAATAAGATGAATTCAGTGATTCGACGTTGCTAGATGAGAACGTGTGGAGCTTAATTGGTCAGATTTGTTTTGATTACTACTACTACTACTAGTTAGGATTCAAAATGCGCAGGTTAAAATTCTGCTACAATAAAAATGTAATTCATAAATTAGTACTGAACATAGTATTTTAGATTTCACCTTCAACAAATTTAAATGATACCACATTACTAACGTTGCTTAGTTCTTGAACCAAAGTGTAGCCAAAGCCTTGACTCTGGCTACAATGAATTGCATCACGTAAAATTAAAACGAAGCCAAATCATCATTTACATAAACATAATAAACATGTTAAGAAAAATAGATATTCGTTAAAAATAGCAACTTCATGACTTCTGTATTCTCTTTTCTAACAATTTTAAAAAAGATGGAAGATCAATGCTATTGCAATTTTAAGCGCTTACAACATTCAAATATTCTTGATTTGTTCCATCCACGGCATATGGTCAAAAAAGTTTACGACCTCTTCTTTATATCTCGGAGCAAGATGTCTTACATCCAGTACGCGCTAATTGGAACAAAACCTTAACTCATGCGAATAAGAATGGAATTCATTTTTAACAATTGATCAAATATATCTTGTGTCAATGTATCGGTTAATGTATTTATCGATATATCGATACTTCTAACAAGTCTTCTTGAGCTTATTGGCTTGTATAGGTTCGATACATGCAAACGCACGCAACGTACAGCATTTTGTTATGTAATGATTTCTACTAACTTGCACTATTCGTAAGTCGCGTTCAATATTATCCAGGACATAATATATTCTAGAAAAATAATATAAAATGGAAATCTTTATTCAAATTCAAACGATTTGAATGCTCCATTTTCTATTACTCTTTAGAATTTATAAAATTGTACCTGGTTGTAGCATCTGAAAGGCGTTATTGAAAATGAACATAATACTAAATTCTGTATCTCTTAAGGTAGAATCAATGTTTTTTATATTTTTCTTATAAAACATTTTATAACGAATTTCCCTCGAGATTTTATTGAATAAAAATTTACATGAAATAACGTATAAGAAAAATCCATTGGGAATAAAGACTAAAAAGAATTGCTAAGTCATTGGTTATTCCACCCAAAATAAATATATATTTGTAAATCTTTAAATAACATCTTATCTTATCTATAAATACTAGTTCGGTACTTTTCTAGTTCATCCTAGTAGTCTACATCCATTCTTATGACTTAATATTGAAAACATTTTCTAATTTGAAACGAACTTACAATAACGACGAATAACAGAATAAAAATTCTAAATAAATTTGATTGAGAGCAAAATACCTATATCCTACAGACAACTCACCCCACTACAAAAATGAAGAACCATTTTCGCAGCTATTAAGAGCAACACTGTATTATTTCTTATGCGATTAAATGTCTTAGATACGTTATGCATTTTATATATGTAAACAATTTGCAGTTTACAACTTATCAAAAAGATCCTCAGGCGCAGACCGAGGCTGGAGTACCTATAAAGTATGCCTGCAATACCTATTGTCTATATTAGATATTATGAAATAAATATTATAAAGTTTGTTAGTCTGAGTAAGTATTGATTTAGATTGACAAATATAACATAAAAATAATTTCTATGCAAAGCTTGAAACTCCTAAATCTTGCATTTTCATCAAGTGATTTACCCTGAAAACCCACCCTTATGAATCGAATTTCCGTCATCGTCATTACCTAATACTCAAAAATAATACTTATAAAAATTTTAGACTCAGCATTCTAGAGGCTCGTCTAGATTGTTCTATCCAAAAGCATTGGATAGAATTAATAACGGGCCAAATAAAATAAAATTATCTACTAACTAACTAACATAATTCATAAGAAGAATTGTTACTAACACACTAACAATATATGGATGTATATCTGAAATAAATTATTTATTATTATTATTATTTATTATTATTATTATTTGCACTAACGAAACTTTATAAATTATTAACTCCAAAAATGTACGAATTAATTTTGCTTAAATATTCAGGTAAGCTTTAGGTACACTAATACGTGAGGAATTACTGTATAGGTTTTGATTACGCAGCAGAGCAGTATTATAGATATTCCCGATATCCACACATATACGTTAATGTATGTCCGATGGCTTACACTGCGTGACTAAAGGTCCTAGAAAACATTTTTTTATAATCTTAAGAAAATGTTTGGAAATGAGTATACCGTCTGGTTTCCTTATAATTTAAATACGTAATGATGCGATTAATCAACCTGCAAATCTTCTGTAAAAGAATTTTAATTGTCTTTTGTTAAAAAATAAATAATACTTACTTTCCTTAAAATACGTAACACTTTAATTTCTGCAAATATATATATATATATATATATATATATATATATATATATATATATATATATATATATATATATATATATATATATATATATATATATATATCATTTTGTACAGGAATACTCTAAATCAAATACAAACTTTAAAAATAATAGATTCAAATAACTTGGGAGAGCTTGAATTCAAAAAAGTCTCATGAGAATAAGAAAGTACTTATCGTAAGGAAGCAAGGAGGTTCTATACAGCTAGCATTATTTTTACGTTACCCTGTGATGTAAATTACATCGTGTTTCCTTATTTCCCCCTCGCTGATAACCTCGTATATTGCCGTGTAGATTACATGTTTTTGCATACTGGTTAACTTCTGAAATATTTATTTTGTAAATTCTCTTGTTCGTTATAATTTCACATAAAGTGTGTTTAAAATCGAAAAACATTGGATATATCGAAAAGATAATGTAGGATTTAGTTTAGCTAGTGTTTTAACTATTTAACTTATAAATTAAATATTTATAGGCGTTTATAGTAGAAATATATATTTCTGTAGAAATTGAATTATGCTTATGTTAAGTTGAAGACAGCCTAGTTATAAGTACGGTTTCTTTGAATTTGACGCAATGCGGCAATATTTGAATGGAACTTCATATATAACGCGACAGGTTATAGAGTCAATCCCCACTAGCGCACTAACTAACATGTATTTAATATGTTCAATTCTTCACTTTAACCAGCTGTAACAAGGTAAACCGTGGCATTGAGTTCCGCCATACAACACGCAAAGGTTACAATTCGGCGGGAAGTAGCTAGTAGTATTAAAGCTAGTCGTAGGTTGCCAAGATCGCTTAGCGATGTGCGGGATACAGCGTGAAGCAAAAAAATAAAGTAAAGAAATAAATAAACAGTTAAAAAGCTGTAGAATTCTTATAAGCTTATTGTCTTTTTTAAGCTTATTGTAGTTGAAATAAACGGGCCCAAATTACCCTTTATTTTATTGTTGGGTATTTAAGAGTTAATTACACTGTAAAGCATTACCAAGCAATTAATATTGAGTTCCTTTTTTCGATTTCTTTCCATTTTAAATGTCTCTATGATCTCTCCATTTCAAATGTTGCTATGAAATATTACTTTAATTGGTTGGATAATAAGTAAGTAAGTCAGAAAAAAAAGGGAAACAACGTTGACAATGTTGACAAACACGTTTTGGCTGTCATAAACGAAAGTAAGTTTTTCCCGTCAGAGAAAATATATTAAATAAAAATTTAATTACTATAAAATTAAGTTATTTTTATGCTTTTTGAGTTAATAAATAAAAAACAGGAATTGCAAATTGAAATTTTGTTTATTTTTATCCGTTGTCGTCTTTGCATATATACATTATAGTAAGCTAAGAGACATTAATGTTTAAATTTATAGGTTCTTCGTCTAAATTTATGTCATATCCTACAATAATACGAAGCGTAAGAAAATGTTGACAGTGCTACTTGAAACTTGCGCATTTACATAGCAATCGAGGTGGCTGAAGTGTTATATGGAGACTGCATTTATCTTTTCTCTCAACTCAAAGAAAATATTTCTACAAGACTCAAAAGGGCAAACTTAAAATGGAATTCACTAGAAGCTTTAAGGTAAGTTTAAATTACATTTTGAATAAGTAAGTAAGATGTAGTCACAAGATTACGGTGGAAATGTTGTTGGAATTAAGTTTAATTTATTATTTTTAGACTGTAAATGTTATTTATGCTTATATGAATCTGCAACTGATCAAGTAGAAGATCCATTAAATATCTTATAGAGGACGTTTGTTAATGTAATAGGATCCAAAATAGTGACTTAAATTTTTTGTCTTTGTCTTTTAATCTATTTGTTTGTACGCGCTACATTTTGTTTATTTTATTTAAAATGGTCAATAATTGAGAAAAACACGTCAATTTAAAATACGGGTTGGTTCGCTAATATTCTATACAACTTTTAATATTTTATATATTTTTTTATATAATTTTCTTATTTTTACATATGTAACGAATACGTTACATATGTAAAAATAAGAAAATTGATTACAAAATTGATAACAAGATACAATACGTTTTTGGTACATATACTCTACGAAATATTGTAGAGTATATGTAGCAAAAACATATTGTATCTTGAAGGTAAACATGTTAACTACTGTCAACATCAACCGCCCTTATAAATCTAATTAATTATATGTAATTACTATAGTATGTTTCGATTTGGTAATCAATATTGTAAAATCATATATGATATCGCCTGTTCGCAACTACAACGTGGTAAAGCAAAAGAACATGTTTTTCAGAATTCGTATTTGAAAGTTTAAAAAAATGTAGATTTTTATCTTTTGAGTTTATGATCTGAAAGTGTTTTATTTAATCAAGTATTTTTAAAGTACAATTTTTATTGATACATTTCACTTTTGTATATGTAATACAAAAGGAGGAAAAAGAGTTTGAAGTCGCTAAATCAGCAAATAACTCATTGTTCTTGATCAACTTAAAAAAAATGTTATATTATTTTATAACACCTTTTACACGATATTTTTTTTACTTACGAATTAAATAATACGTATTAAATTAATATGATGTATTATTACTGTTCCGTTTTTTTTATTTGAAATATTATAATCACCCTTTAAAACGTAACATTATTCTAAAATTACAATATATGAGATTCATCATTATAATTCTTACTTATTAACTATATATAAAATTAAATTTATTTAATTTTACGTTAGATTTCCATTTTTTGGAGGTTTTATTTTAAAATGCTTTAAAAAATGGTTAGTAGTATCTAGGAATTAAATTCTTATCAAATAACTCCATGAGATACGATTTTTTGCGTTCCGATATACCTACTTTAGTCTCGTAAGCTTAGGTCGCTTTTCCTTGCACCTTCTTTCTTTGCTTAATAATATGAAGTTTTAAAATATATAACATCTAGTTATTTTTTCAATAGTTTAACTATTTTCATTTTCGCAATCTTTACTGCGTTATTTTCTTGAACTTTCAGAAGTGCCTTTTGAGTACAATTTTTTTTCCAATCGTAGAAGTCGGCAAAACTCGCTGCTTTGATGGCATCTATAAACGCTTTGGGAGTAAACATTGGTCTACTTTTTAGTTGTCTAGAAATATGACGTTCTATTTGTGAATGAGCAGAGTCACTTTCATTTTGAATATGCCTTTTGATTAGATATTTATGAGTAATCGATCTTATATTATTTAAATATTGAACAGCAAATAAGTTTATAGTAATCATGAATGTGTTTTTTATGCTGTCCAGTATAGTTATCAGAGTAAAATATGACCTCAGTATTTGTGTATTAACCGTTAACTTCTTCTTAATATTTGTAGATGCATGTTCCTATTTCGTTAACGACTCTGTGAGCGTGAGATTCATTTCATGAAGATACATTGTTTGTATGGAGATCGTAAACAGTAAGATTTAAAAAGTTAAATTTTGACTTAAAATAAGATATTTTAATGTAATGATATGGAGGTTTAACCTCACAAGGACAGAGTTTGCTATGAAAGTCCATTGTGTTTCAATACTAGCAAATAGCCAGTAGTCTTCATATAAAGACTTTCTTTTATTATCAGTAATTCATATTCACATTTTTCTTTCAGTTCAGTTTATATATATTTGGTTTTAGTAAATAATTCCTATATCTTGCGATTGGCTATATTTTTCTCAATTATGTTCATTTCTTGATCCTTTTTTTTATGCTGATATTGGCGTACTCGACAAAGATTTAAAAGCTGGAGATGTAATTTTAAAAGTGGAGTTTAGTGTATTACTTTGGTCAACGATCGAGATTTGTTACAGATACCTGATATTTATTTAATGTATCAATATCTGCTTATTCGGATTGTTGTCATGAAAATATTCTTAAATGTTTCGTTTGTTCCTTATCATCCAAGTTAGAAATGTATTTGCTATTTTGATGTTTTGGTTATTGAGGCCTGTCGTGGCGCAGCGGCACGGCGGTGTGGCTGTAACCGACAGGTTCTGGGTTCTGGTGGATCCTCAGTCGAGGAAATGAAATATTTAATATTTTCAATTTGAATATTTAATGTTGTTTTATTTCTTCGCTCTGGTAATAAGGCAAAGCGCGGCGTTGAGTTCCGCCATTCAACACGGAATGCCCCAAATTCGGCGGAAAGTTGGGAACGGAAGTAGAACGGAGTATCTTAACACTAGGTTCCCGGGTTCCCTCTGCCTACCCTGCCTCGTGCGGGATACAATGTGAAGCTATTTTCATTCTCAGCATCTTTAATTTTAGCGTTATTTAACAATTCCATTATTTTCTTTGATTTGATTTGATCAACCTCATCTATAAAACTAATAATATGTATACTACTAATAGCAAATTTATAACTACAATGTGTTAACTAAAATAATTAACGATACACTTTACATTTTTGTCAAATTAAACGTTTTTCTTTGCAATTAACATATTTTAAAAAAGTAATAATGAATATTTTTACTGTTTTTAAAGTGTTATTCCACACTTACGAAAGAAAAAAAGAAGATTTAGTAAGTAATAATGAAGTGATAGTGGTAATTGCTAAATGTTACACTATAGAAATCATATTTATCGGGTAATTCTACTTACTTTTGCAATCAAAATAGGCTAATATTGTGATACTAACTACATTTTTCATAAGAAACAGGAGCACTTTTATCACGGCAGTTCGATGGTCAGTGATATAAAGCAATGTTGTCGCGAGCTATGGGGTAAGTTGAAACAGACACTATTACGTGTTATCCCTTATGTTTCTTTCATTTTTAAAGTAAAAACTATCGCGTTTTCGCAGCCAGTACAATAAAATGTAGCGGAATTTTCTATAGTATTATTAATAAGACGCCATATTTCACTTTAACACGTTGTAGTTGTAAACAGGCGATTATATCGATGTTTAACTGTACACTGGTAGGTGACGCTTGTTCAGATATATATATATATATATATATATATATATATATATATATATATATATATATATTCATTTCAAAACTATTATTATAACATTTAGAAGAAAAAAATGTCCCAAGATAGCCATATGTTTAATATCTTAGGGCAATTCTTGATATTGCTACAAGAAACGTGAAAAACGCTATTAAAAGTTGAATTTTATTGACAAACTACAAGAAAAAGTAGCAAATGATCCACTGTCAAAAGAGAAGGTCCATTTTATTAAATATTCCAAAAGGTCACTTATTGTAATTGTAATATATTCAAAAGCCGTCGCTCGCTCTTAAATCGTACTTAATCCGATTGGGTTTACATTTCAGTGAAATAGCTTTTGTAGATTAAAATTATTTGATGTGGTTACACGTTTTTTCGTAATTTAAAAAGTAGGAAGGCCTCCTTATACATTTGGATATATTTAGTTTAAGCAAAATTAATTAAAGTGCTTTTTATACACATGTTATATATGCTAGTGAACATCGTCGGCCAGATTTGAAATATTCCGTTCCTTAACAGCGACAAAACGAGTTCCCTACTTTCCGCCTAAATTGAAACATTACGTATTGAGTTACACCAACTAAACGTCACCCTTTGCTTTATTATCAGATTTTACTTCATCTAGTTTTTATACTTCTAGTAATGAAAATATTAAATATTTAATTATCTCGAGTAGGTATCAAACCCACAGCCAGTTGCGTTTACACATGTAAAGCTTATCTCCCTAAATAGATTAGAGAATAATTGCAAGGTTATACTTTTGCGAAAAAAAGTATTAAATAAAAACAAATAAGGATGAATAAAAGATCAGAACATTATTATTCTGTTTTCAAAGTATTGGTTCATTCTGAAGTAGTCGGAATTAATAAATCATATACCTACGTGTATTGAAAAACCGCTCCGCTGAACAAATGTGGGAATACGCAGGCGAGAGAAAATTGTTATGGCAAAGTAAAAGTAGAACAACATCTAAACAAAACAAGTGAACAACTTCCAAATGGTTTACCTCGCATTTACAACTGAATCGCATTTATTCAATATGAAGTATATTATGTTTAATTTGTTTAATTTGAAATGTGTAGTAATTGCGAGAATCATACTTAGATCTTATTATGATATATTTAATATTTTCATTACTCCACCGTGTCTTAGAGTGTGTTACCATTGTCTGCCCTTCCTTGGCATATACGAGGGACATAGCGTGAGACTTTACCTAAGTAAACAAACATATAATAATCATTGTCATTAAGCTTATATTGTATGAATGATTGGCCATTTTCTTCATCGCTATTATATTTTAAACAAACCGAACAACAAGCTTGTAACAAAGCGTATCCAAACTTGTTTACTGCGTAATTTTATTTATTTCAAGATAAAATTGTGTTTGTAGTCGACGATTGCAGTGAATTGTCCAAGTTTACTACTCAATCGCACTCTTGTTAAATGTTTTATTTGCGAGTGTGAATGCGTTAACCCAGAATGTTCGTGGAGTGATGTGATTTGCAAATGTTTTAAAAAGAAGCTTAAGCACTTTGTCAAGCTCCGTTTAGTTTTGTTTTTTAACTTTTTATAAAAATTGTTAGACGTTTAAAATGTAGTATTAAAATACACTGCTGTTAGTATTTTAGGGTTTATTATTATAATAATAATTATTATTATTATAATTGCCTTGCGTACTAGCTTGCATTCTTGCAGAATGAGCTTACTGTATCTGGTCCTCTGGAGTGGTGTGTTAGAGTCTTTAACTTTTTTAAGAGTATAACGAGCTTCGACAGGTGAAGACTGCTTTGCTGCTTGATAAAAACTTCATCAGAAGATTAAGAAGGGTTTCTATTAAGACTATATTTAAGCCTAACAAGAAAGCCAAATCTTGAAACCAGTAAAAAGTAATATTCCTTTACAGTGTGCAGGTGTATACAAACTTGACTGTGACTTTGGTTTATCATATATAGGTCAAACAAAGAGACACATCGGTGTTAGAGTGAAGGAACATATTCACTCTAACACCGATGACACTCCGATGTCAAGAATGGGCTTGTATCAAAGTCAGCAGTGTGTGAGCATACAGCGAACAAACCCAACCTTTACGTCAGGTTTGATAAACCCCATATACTCGCTAGGGAGAACAGATATATCCGTAGAATGATCCGCAAGGCTATTGAAATACAAAAACATCCTAATTTCAATAGAGAAGATGGTTGGAAACTTTCTACCACCTGGGACCCACACTTAAAAAAGTTAAAGTCTCAAACACACCACACCAGAGGACCAGATACAGTAAGCTCATTCTGCAAGAATCCAGGGCAGTACGCGAGGCAATTAAGGAATCGTTGGCAGTAGTTTGATATAATAATCATGTCAACTGA
>DWMZ01003675.1:0-12466 GCA_018249855.1 Eueides tales michaeli | reverse complement strand
CAGAAAATTTTGTTCTTTTAAATATATTTATTTTTATTTCTCATACTTTTATAATTACAAAAAATATATAAATTAGACTTCAGAAATATGCAATGTTTTTATTTAATCACTCTGATAATAAGGCATACCGCGGTGTAATGAGTTCCGCCACTTAACACGCACCTCAAATCCGGCAAAAAGTACAGAACGGAATGTATAATCACTACATTGCTAACTTCCCTCTGCCTACCCTTCAATGTGCAAGAAACTGAGTAGAGCTAAAAATGATAAAGGAATACGAATGATATAGGAACATAAATATTATTTTTACATTTATTGAATATTTTATGTTTTACAGATAAATACAAACGCTATTGGTCAAAGGCAGCGTAGCTTTTATCAAGCATGATAGTAAGTCACGGGCTAACAGATAACTGTAGGCGGATTACTGCTCAACTAAAGCTTCCGATAGAGCTTTGTCAGTTCGCTATTCAGAAAAAACTGGGGTCAATAGGAAAAATGATATTATAAAAATTGTACACTAGGTTTACACTTTTGTTCTGGAAAAAAATATTTAGCTTCACGCTATATCTCGTACATGGCAGGATATGCAAATGGAACCTAAACCTAGTGTTAAATCATTTCGTTCTCTTCCCCATTTCCCGCTGGATTCCGCTGGCGGGCCACTCAACACGCAATGCCTCAAGCAGTACGTGTTGAGTGGCAGAACTCAACGCCGGACTTTGACTTGTTACTAGAGCGAAGAACTGAAAACATTAAATATTTCATTTAAAAATATTGAATAGTTCATTTCTTGAAGTGGGGATCGAACCCACAAGCCGTCGTTGTTTACAGTTACACGCTTGGGCTCCTGCGCCAGGACAGGTCTCAAAATATATATTTCTACATCAAATGAGCTTTTGATGCATTGCAATAATTTAGCAATATTTGCATTATCTACCGATAGTCATGATGAAATAATTGATAGTTTTAATTTAACCATATAATTAGAGAATCTACTTCTCGAAGTGAAATTCTAGTATTTACCTATACGTAATCATGTATCGTAGTGAATTGCAATTTGTGAATGTGAATTGCTATTTTAAATGTACTTTAGTGACAAAAAAAAACATCCTTAATTAGTAAATTTATTTCAATTAGCTACTGATCCTTTGTTGGATAATTCCAATGTATTTTTTTATACAGTACTGTACGTTACGAGTATTACTATAAAGTACAACAGAGAGCAATATAAAGTTATTATGTCTGTTAAGTAAAAAATACACTCACTTTCACACTGTATCCATTCCGTTCTCTACTTTCCACCGAATTTAAGGCATTGCGTGATGATTAGTAGCTCATCGCCACGCTCTGCCTTGTTACCAGAGCGAAGAACTGAAAACACTAAATATATTTAATAGAAAATTTTAAATATTTCATTGCGTCGAGTGGAGATCGAACCCACAACCTGTCACATTTACAGTCATACATTTGCGCCCCTGCGCCACCGCAAGCTCCACAAAAACAATACACGAATAATTATAATATCGTAGTAAAAAAAAACGTTGCACAAATCGCATTAACAAAAACAGCCTCATCTCCCACTATTATCATTACGAAGGTATATTTTTTTTATTTCTACAATAAAACTGAAACAGAAGGTAAATACTAATTAAAACACCTAATAACGTGAGTACCCCTATTTCTACGACGAGCCAAACTAGATATCTATCAGTTAAAAGGGAAAAAATATAATTTGCAACTCATTCATTAAAAAACATATTTGTTTTTATTTGATCTCGCATAACCACTTTATTTCAATGAGGAGTTTTCGGTTTTTATTATCGTTGGTATTATCAGTGTAAAGAGGAATCATCTACTTTAATTATTGCGATCTCTAAGTAGGGTTTAATGTAAAATAATAATAAAGTATTAAGTAAACAGTTCTGTTTCTTCATTGCAAATAGCATCGCAGTATTACTAGAAAATGGTTAATATTTATTTAGTTTTTGTTATTGCAGTCAAAAGATTTTTAACTGTCTGCTCTTTATCTTTATCTTTAAGCATAAAGAGCAAGACATTGCGATTTCATTTTTCGCCTGAATACGAGACACTGCGTGGGGGCGGAATTTAACACCGCATTTTGCCTAACAGAGCAGGAAAATATGTGTGTTGGTATTAAACCTAGAACCATTGTGTTTACAGTTAGCCGCTAACTCACTAAAAAAATTAAAAGCAATCCACAATAACGGAATAAAAATCAATTGGTATCGAAATGGCAACGAAATCGGCAAAGTCCGCATGTGTAAGTAGCTCATTATCTTATTTTGTAATTATTGCGCAATATTTGTTCATATGCTCTTATTTATTTCTATTATAAAATTAGTCTGTTTAGATTCGGTACTTATTCAGAAGTATCACATACGTTTCTATCCTTGTATCCTCGTAAATGTACCTCAGATGTAGTTCGACCTTTCCTATCTTTTGTGCCAGTTGTTAGGACCTATCTTAAAGCTTATAGGCAAAGACCCATATTTTGGCTTAATATATGGTTGTCTGTTAGGTTTTGTTATTTCTCTAAGTGAATATTCTGGTATCGACTTTACTACGCCACTAAGTACGCAATGGGGATGGGATGTGTACTAATGGGGATGGAGTGTCTTAACACTAGGTTCTCATGATGTTTTACCTTATCCTGCTATATAGTATACAGCATGATGCTAAAAGAAATAATAAATCAATGTATCTAATGATACTAAACTTTAAATCTGGATAACAATTCTACATGTAGTAATTTTTAAAACTTGTTAATAGTTCTACGAAGTAAGAGTTCGTTCTCTCTTACTCGACATATACACATACGTCGAGTTAGGCAATGTACAATGATTTACGAAATAATACATTGTAAGAATGAAACGAGGAAAAAGGAAAACAGGAAATGGAGGTATATTTTTGGATTTTTATGATCTTTTGAAGCAGATCATCTTAACATTGATCACTGCATTGATTACACATAGACAGAATAATACTTAAGTTTGCAAGCTTGGTTTTTGTGCAGCGTTTGATTCAATTTTAAGTTATAAAATAAAAAAATACTTCAAACGGTTTTAAATTATACGAGTATAGTTATCTACAAAAAGTATTTTTCGCTTTTTTAATTATCGTCACCGTTTTTTGAGAGATTCAAATACTTACACGACAAAATTCAGCGTCTCTCAGCTTCAACGATATTTGAACTTAGTATTTATGTGAAAATTAAATATTATTGAACAATATCCTTTTAAAAACAAGCTTTCTAATTTTTTTCTATATTATGTTGTACATATCAAGTCCATGGATTTGATATCCATATTAGGTAGATTGAACAAAAATTTCTTACTTGTTATGTTGTTGCGGCGGCCAATTTTCATCGAAAACCATATTGATAACTTTGCTTTTAACGTTAATTAAAAATGAGGATCTTGCACTTTCTTATCTAAAATAATTGATATAGTAGTACATTAGTGTTATTTACTATAAAAAATATTACATTTTTAATATATACAAAAGAGCATATTATATTTACTGTTTAATGGGACATGTACTATAATATTATCTCATAGCAAATTCAGCCATAATAGCAATAGTATTGTGTAGACCAATACACGTTACACAGCAGACTAGAACCTTCATCCATCAAAAGCTGTCAGGCTATGGGGAATAACCTAGTTGATCTCAGGTCTGAGAAAAACATACGGGAAATATATGTGTTTATTTCTTTATATAATACGTGCTTATAATATTTTTACTAATGTAATATTTTTTTTTTTGCCTTTGTCTTAGACCTTTCTTAAGAAAAAAAGGTTAAGATTATAAAATAGTAGATTTTAAAAGCACTTTTTTTACTTCAGTTGTAACTTTAGATTTATGTACAGGACCTATTCTAGGACCTAAAGAGCACTATTATGGTGACAATTTTACATTTTAAGATAAAAAGTACTAAGAACAATATGTTGTTAGATATGTTCAAAGATAGTTTATTCGACACATTTCAACATTTTTTCATACAAGAAATAACATATTTAGAAACGTATAAAGCTTAGGAATTGATGGGATTCAAAGCGATGTCTTCTAGGAAACCACTTAAGGGTTCCAACTCTTATGTCATACGTTCCTATCGAAAGTTGACGAATCGCTGAATATGTACATCGTAGTTCATATACGGTTATTACAACTTAATATATAGCAGAGTAGGCAGCGGGAACTTGAGAGCCTAGTGTTAAGACATACCGTTCCGTCCCACATTTTTCGATGAAATTAAGGCATTGTGTGTTAAGTGGCGAATTGAACCGGTGCTTTACTTTGTTACCAGAGCGATGAAATAAAAATATTAAATATTTAATTTGAAATTTAAAATATTTCATTTCTTCAAGTTGAGATCGAACCCCACAATCTGTTCACACATATTTGCCTGTGCTTCGCAATAGGCCTCAAATTTATAAGTATTCTTTTTTAATGCTATATAGCTGAACAAAACTGTTTTATGTCCGCAAACTTTACTCAGCTTCATTTCGTCAGTAGGTAGTTAAATATGCGCTCTGTGGTAACAGAGTATCACGCACGTGTTCCGTCCCACGAACCCGAATTATAGGGTTGTCATTACGTATATGACGCTTTTTGAACTTTATGAATGTATTTAATTTATTTTGATGTTACATTATGAAAATAAATAAAATACAAAGAGATACAGTTTTTTTTTTTGATAAAATTTAATATGATGATTTCAATATTTTTAAGCAGTTTCAAATTTTACAACTAATTGCATATTCTCTATTTAATTTGATAAGTACTTATAAGTATTGTTGTATTTTTTTCTATAATTATTATATTAGTTATTCTAATGTGACGTTAAATTTATTTTTAATATTATTTATTTTAATGTGAAGGTGTCATTTGGTTATTAAAAAAAGTGACACATACAAAAATAAATGCCACACTTGATGGTTTTAGCAAAAACTGGCATAGAATTACAGTACATATTTGAAATGATACCAATGGAACGGAGTGGGATACAGCGTAAAGGTGAAAAGAATCTATCAAATCTAAGTTAACAAATTATTGCGAAATAATACATCATGTTTTAGTTAATCCCTTGTACTAAAGCCAATGACAGGTTACAACCATCTCAAGAGGGTACAAGGCGGGCGTCTAAGCCCTCTCGACATATTGGAAAATCACTTCCTTATGAAGTTAACTATCTTAAATGTCCCTTTGTAGGGGTTCTTTATAATCTACTCACTTTTTGATTTTAATAAAGGCAAAAATAAAAATAATTACTGAGCTCACTCAATAGATAAAAAATATTAAAAAAATATATTTAAGTGAGCGATGACGATTTTCTGATTAGCTTAATATTTCGTACCTGCAAATACAAGTATTATAATATATGACTTTTCTTGTACTAGCAAACAATTTATATATCTTTTACTTTGAAGGAAAGTTAGTACAGGCTAGCCGTGAAATTGTAGGTAGTATCTCTTAGTATAAATATTTAGTATTTGATACCGTCATCAGCACTGGAAATGTTCCGGGGACATGGAGCAGTAGCATGGTGGTGATTATTTTCAACACATATAACGACGCTGGCCAATTATACTGTGTGCCCTGAAAACGTATTTTCAAGAAGAAATTCGGCTTCGCGAGTCACATAAGAGCCCACCATAACACTAGCACAAATTTATAATAAAGTGAGACACGCAAGGCGTCGCCATCGCCGAAATCGGTGTGGATTCTTATTGTATATGGGCATACAGACGAACGGGACTGTGACGACGTGTGTATACCTGAGATAAGCAATCTGTTTGGGTAAGTCCAAATTTGAGAGAGAGTTCTCTCGTAGGACACTAACTAGGCTGGGCAGCGTTCGGAAAACTTCAGATTAACTTTTCGTCTTGTATATTTCAATGCCGAAAGCTTTTAATCCACAGGCTTAACGTCGCTCAGCCATGCATAGAGAGCGAGCTATGCTTGGTATTTCTCTACGAAATAGAATCCGAAGCGATGAAATGCGTAGATCGAGAAATCGAAGTAGGTCATATTGTTAGGAGAACCAACAACCGATGGTGAAGAGATATTCTCGAATAGCAACCATGCCTCGGCCAAAGGAGAACAGGCCGCCCTATATGTTTTTGTAAATTTTTAAATTTTAAAGTGATTTATCGATATGAAATTGAAAAGGTATAAAATATTGCTGCAGAGAGAGAATTAAATATTAACCGTATTTCAGCCAATAACTCACATAAAATGCCGAACGCACATAAACAATAAAAGCTATAAAACTTCACTAAAAGTTTTTTCTCGACACCCTAAATGCTCTATCATGTACTTTTCTAGAATAATGGTTGCAATTTTTATTTTACTAACATAATTTTCTTACGTCTAAATTACTAATTACATTAATATATTATTTATGTATGCCTTAAGTTTTTAATATGACACATATTTATCAATATATTTTTCCAAGCTTTCATTTGCCTTTTGAAGTTAGTAAAGTGTTAATTTACGTAAAATCTTGCAAGCTCAATTTGACCCACATCAAAGTGTCTGATTGGGCTGAAATTTAAAATATAAATTCAGTTTTGTAACAAAAATTTTGTATATAATAAGAATTATATTGTTAATGCAATATAGCTGCCGAAACACGATGGCGGATTACAAATTTTTGTATAACCCATTTAATTTGGGTATAAAAGCAAGGACTTAATTTGTAATATACAAAACACATTGAAAAAAAATTTAGGAAGCTTGTTTTTAAAAGGCACACACTACTGTTTTACTTATTCGGGTGTTCAATGAAGAGACAAAATACTACACTTTGTCTAACCAGACGACGTGAATAAAATATTTCGACGTGAATAATTACGAATAAAAAAATATTCTACCCAGTGGTAAACAAAGCCACAAACCTTATTAGTAAAGTTCTAACTATTTTCAACCGTGCACTGCCGGCATTTGTGTACATGTTTCTTATAAAACACAAACAACTTACCTAATGGTAAATATAACCAAAGTACGCAACTTAAGAGGTATCATTCATTTTTTAAAAGGATAGTCGTGTAGCATACAAAAATATGATACTTAATATAAAGCAGTGTTGATACTAGTTATCTTCAGGTAAGTGACTATGTAAAAACACATTTTATATTATTTTATAAATTTTATAGCTTTTGTACAAAAAGGCGTCATATTTTTGGAAATTATTTGATAATATAAGTTCTAGGTAGAACCGAAATATAATAACGTTTAAAATTTTATTAGGAGGTCCTTTAATAAAAGGTAACGTTTCCATTAACTGAGTAGACTTAAAGGTGTAATAAATTCTCTTTGTATTTCGGAAAATCTTAGAGTAATTTTTAGTCTTAAAAGCTGTACTGTGTTATTATATTTCGTTAGCTTTATTATATAGCTGTACTGTGTTATATATTTCGTTCGTGGATATTTTTAGTTCATTATTAATTTGCAGTCTCTTTGACATTTTACATAAGCATGTAGAACATACGCGACATTATTTTAGTTGTTGGTTGATAATTAATTATACTTACGTATTTTTATACGTAAGTATAATTAGCGACTATGTGCGAATCGTAGTCTGATATACTTGGATAATCTTCGGTAATCTGTACTTGCTACTATGAAACTCTTGAAGAGCGACATTTTGGCTTTGAATTATTCCACTATCATATCGCTATTAAAAATAAGTTTTATTATTCCTTGTATTAAAAACAACATTGTATTTGGGATTTTCGAAAATGTGCCATTTATCAAAAAGTACAGAGGGTTCGAGACAATTTTCATCGAAGATGTTAAATTGAGATCTATGGCGTGGCTATGACATGTAGTGTATATTTGTACACTTTTAATGTGTCTTTCAGATCCTCAAGTTAGAGAAAAAAAATGCAGGATCATAAACGTCATTTTTAAAGACTTTTCCTCCATACGATTAAATAATTCATGAGGTTCACAGAGTACATTTTAGATATATTCTTCTAAATTTCAACTGTGACTAATAGTAGTTCGAAATAGAATAGCTATAACAGCCAGACAGACATTGAGACAGGTGGACATGTCATTCGTTTATGGAATCCTAAAAAAATTGTTTAAAATTATATGTCAACATTCATTTTTACGCGTGTGAGAAAAAAAAACGTAAAATAAAACATATATTTTACCATTAATGTAATAGTGGTAGCTTAAACGAATTGAAATTATATATGGTACTTAGGTTATAATACAGATTATATCACGCTGTATCCCGCACATAGCCTGCCTGCCTGCCCTGGCAGTGGGAGCTTTCAGCTTTCAAGGCGGCGTTTTGCTTTGCCTTTTTACCGCAAACTTGCAAATAAATTACAATATTTAATATTTCATTTCCTCGAGTCGAGATCAAACTCACAGCCCGTTGCGCTTATAGTCGCCATGACTGATCTGTACACTTCTTATTTTAAACACATTATACTTTTTTTTATATACGCAGATAAATTCATATTTATTAACAAACTTTTACATAATAAGCACCTTTTTACCTTGCCAAGGGATGTCAATTTACAGATTCCACGTTAACATCATTGAACAAAATTGAAATTTAAAAATGTTGTTTAATTACTAAAATATCGTGTAGTATACTCGCTGACAAAAATATATATAGAAACGTGGAGAGGTTTTTACATGAGCATAGCTTAATGCAAACCGTGCGAGTGTATGTATGCAAGCGGCGCCAAGCAAATGATTCCCATTAGACTATCTCAGTAATTCGGGCTTCGGCTTATCTGAGTGGTATTAAAACAGCACCGCTTTTGAGATATTTAACGCTTAAAACACGACGTGACGTACCGCCTAATATAAAGTTAAACATGTACGATAGTCATGAACTACGACACATTTGATAATAACCTGCCTCTTGTTGGTATATTTTATGCTTACTTAAGATAAGTAGGATTCAAAGACCAAGCGACACTCTCGATATGCCACTTTTTGGCAATACCGATTTGCGAGTGAGGCGATAGTGATGTGTTGTTAAAGTTACGAGAGTAATATGTGCATACCATAAATTATGTATTACCAATTGGTTATTACGCTTAACATCTCCTAACATAGTACAATATTACACGAAAATAATTTTTGACATACAAACACAAGCACACACACACAAACATCCACACATAATATGTATTTTATTTTACTATATTTCTCTCTTTTTTGTTTAAATGCTTTGAGTAAATACTATATAACATAATAGGTTGATAATATCTGCATTGAAATTACTAAGTGATTGTCCAGAGGTTAACACACAACTACAACACAGTTTCGAACTCGAGTGAGATGTATGATATTTTTCAGTTCGATTTTTATATTTTTATTTTTTATTTCTTTATAATATCGCCTATTTCCAAAAAATATAGTAATAGATATAATATAATTAGATTTTAATATTGCTATATAATTCCATGATTATGACTTAATAATATTATCCTACTGTATAAAAATATATAGTGTAAAATTAAAACTAAGAAATTGTGATATGTTACTGTAAGTGACTTATCATTCGTAACACAAAATGCCAGTTTAATGTATGTATTTAGACACATTTCCTGACTAAATTACTGTATTATACGTTAACCTACTTAGCAGCATTCATGTAGTGCCGGATTTTGTTCGGCTAGCGGCACTTTCGCGCGTCCGCTCCAGCGATAAAAGCCTCTTTGTGTGAACCTTCGTGGGGCTGGAATAACTCTTTCAATAGTAGACTGTACACACGAGAGGAAAATGGTGAGGGCGGGCTTTCAGAGCACGGATTTAGTCGTCGTTTCAAGAAGCCCGTAAAAAAATGTAGATATTTTAACCGAAATCGCCCATTCTGACGTTAGTGAAAAATTTAAACAAAGACCTGTATTTGTGAGGCTCTTCAAAAGATTTCGTATTTAGTTTTCATTAGGGAGTGAAGCTGACTTTACTGAGCACTTAGTATTGCTTTAGTTGCTTTATTATTAAACATTATCAGATTAGCACTACATTACTTTTTATTTGTTTTATTTTTAAAGTTAAAAAAAATAGAAAATGTATCTTTTTGATAATTAATATTCATTCTTAACACAGTAAATAGTTATATTTTGGTCACAAATGAAATAAGACTAAGAAATACTTACGCAATTAGATATTTTTATGAGCTTGGATTATTTTTTATGTCAAAATAATTTGTTTAAAATATTATTTTGTACACATATTTATAATTAACAAAATGATTGAGCTTAGCCGTGTTGGTATAACATATGCTGACAAATGTATACTGTCAGCTCATGCGGTGCTACAACACGGAATCGCTTTTATCTACTATATCCAACAGAGTTTTAGTTTATAACAAACTTAAAAAAAAGAGTAAATTTATTACAAATTTTGTACTTTGCACCTTTTTTCCTGCTCTTAAATTGCATAAGACAGGATGTTTCAGGTAATAAAATATAGCAATTTACCTTAATATAGGAGCATGTACATACGACTGGTGACAAATGAGTGCTCGCAGAGTAGCAGCTGAACAGGGAAGTGCTTTTAGCTACTGTGTCCGCCTGAGTACTGATTCTGGTATTTTGAAAATATTATTAAGATTTTAATTATGAATATTAATAATGTTTATAATTAAATGAAACAAAATATTACCGTCACTCATTTGAAAATCTACTTCGCTACTAATGTGTGGTTACATTTAGTTTTTTGGTAAAATTATATTTAATTATTTTTTTCGATATTTTGGTATTATTGATGTATGTATATATAGTATCTAGAGTCAAGTAGGCAATTACGACGCTTAAACTCTGCTACGTTATAAAATTAAAAATGATTTATTGATTAAAATGAAATCATATTAAAAAAAACGGCGTTATGGAAAAAAAATCTCAAATAATTCAAAACTTCATCGTAATAAATAAATAGATCCAACTGCAGTAAATTATGGTTCTTTTAAATACTTTAATTTTAATTAATTTTATTTTATTTTAAACAAAAGCGAATAATGACCAACAGTATGAGCATTATAAAGTTTGTATCACCTATGATGCACTCCGCATCGGAGCCGTGGTTTACCTATTTCCGATTTAATAGAATAATCCCGTGCATTTCTCTAAGCGTCTCGATTTCATTCTTAAATAGAGTGGAGGTATTGAACGAAACATTGTCAGTTGCTATACTGTATTTCGGATCTGTATAAGTATGATATATTGCAATTCTGTTATACAAGTTTTGTGTCATATATGGAAGTATTATATTGTATACTAGATGTTACCCGCGACTTCGTCCGCGTTCACTATTTTGGTCATAGTGACTAACACATAAGAGATACTCGTAGGTATATACTGTCGCGGACTTTTATTTAGAACTATTTAAGATAAATAATCCTACAGCAATTATCTTTGTGTAACTCCAACGATAAAAAAAGTTTTTTTTAAAATCGGTTTTCCCATTTTCGAGTAATCTGAGGAACATACGTATTAAACACCTCCTCCTTTTTTGAAGTCGGTTAATAAAATGAGATGATAGTCAGATACAGATCTCCCAATTGCGTTATTATACGAAAAAACCGCATCAGTGCCTTTCAAATTTGAGGGCTGCCCTCGATTTCTCCAGGATTTCATCATCAGATCCTGATCTCCTTACCATGGGACCAATTGTGAAATATACCCTCTCGAATAAAAGAAGAATTTTGAAAATCGGTCCACTCATCTTCGAGTAAACGGGGAACATACATAAAAAAACCTCCTTTTTTATGTCGGTTAAAATCCCTATAAATTTAAACTTATTATGTTATTCTGATATCAAAGCTATATTACTGCAAAGTTTCATGAAAATCCATTCAGTAGTTTTTGCGTGAAAGAGTAACAAACATACACACATCCGTACAAACTTTCGCATTTATAATATTAATAAGATTTGCAGTAAATATATAATTAAATATTTTACGTCCTTAAATTTGAATATTATATTTATATATTATATGTCCTTAAATTTGTATATTTTTAATTTGGTAATATTCTTACCCTTATGTGTAATACAAGTATGTCAAAGTTTACCTTTAACATGGTATGTGACGGTAGAAAGTTGAATATAAATTCAAGTTGATTGCTAACGTTCAATTAAACATGTACGTGCAGTAGATTGACTGTTGTCAAAAATGCTATTGATCTAAACTCATTTCAAAAAAAAAAATCAAAATCAATATATTCTTTATTCAATTAGGCCATTACAAGCACTTTTGAATCGTCAAGTTACATAGAAATGTCTGTAGTGTCAGTCCTACAGGAAGCTACCACCGTCTCGGAAGGCTGGTCTGCTGATAAGAGCCGGCAAGAAACTCAACAGTTGCTCTTTTCAAAATATCAATTAAAGAAAATATATAACATAATTAGCTTCCTGAATGAGTACCAACAGCATTTAATCCCACGCATTCTTATCATGGTAATAT
>DWMZ01003674.1:0-12470 GCA_018249855.1 Eueides tales michaeli | reverse complement strand
CTTCGCTCTCCTATCGTGTTAAATAGCGGTGCTCAACGCCGCAATTTGTCTTTCAGAGTGGATAAATATAAAAATATGCGAAAAATGTAACTATTATGCCTATATTTACATCCATAATGTTTGCAGTATTTTTGTGTCTTTATTAGATATAAAATATGTAGATCTGAATATCCCGCACAAGGCACGGTAGGCAGAGGGAACCCGGGAACATAGTGTTAGGACACTCCGCTCCACTTCCGTTCCCCTCTTTCCGCCGACTTTGAGGCATTGCGTGTTGAGTGGCGGAACTTAACGCCGCTCTTAATATATACATAATTATTATTAATCCAGTATCTTTTATTTTTCAAAAAATTGCTTCTCCTGCTATTTCGCTTAAATTGAAAATCAGGATACTGAGAATCCAAAGATATTTATTAAAGTAAGCATTTCCTCAGGTGATAATAAAATTTAAAATAAATGAATAATTACTTCCCACGAGTGAGAATCGAACCCACAACTGTCGAAAATTTAATAATAGGTACATTAATTTGATTTTACTATATGTATTTCGGCATCTTATTGGCTATTACGCTCTGCGAGCTTTATAGCTTTCAAATAGATGTTGTAAAATATTTCATGATTCATATTTCGAGTTTGAGGGTAGCAGATTCGACTTTTACGATTTAATATACGATTATACAACGAACAACCACTGAGTGCTGTGGTAATAGTAGATTTATTGCGTAATGTACGGGTTCTCACGCTACGCAATGACATTCTGTGGTAAAAAAAAATCGCAAAGGCACAAGGGTGTTACTATAAAAGAGACAGGTTGTAGGTTCGATCCTCATTCGAGGAAATAAAATATTTAATATTTTAATTCTTCGCTCTGGTAACAAGACAAAGCGCAGTGTTGAGTTCCGCCACTAAAAAGGTGATGCCAGTGGATTCCGCGGAAAGTGGAGAACGGAACGGAGTGTCTTAACACTAAGTTTGCAAGATCCCTCTTATTATATGTGCGGTGTAAAGCGTGAAGCTGAGTATAACTATATTTTGAAAAGAGCAACTGTTGAGGATGCGGCCGGCTCTTCACAGCCGATCTGCCTTGCGTGTGGGCGATAGCTCTCGGTAGGACACTACAAATATTTTTGTTACTTGACGATTCAAAAGTGCTAGTGTGATGCCGAATTGAATAAAGAATATTTAAGGATTCGTGAATACAAATATTGTCTAAAAAGAACATTACAAAAACAATAATATACTAAGTATAAACTTTTTTGTTTCTAGAGCAATGCACAAGTAGTTAATTGTTTTTTTTTTCATATTTTACATGAGAAATAAAGACGCATTGCTGTAATTTAGAATTTTAGTTTATACATTTTATTTTAAAATATCTCATTTTGTGTAGTCGGTAAAAACCTGTATACAACTAACTATGTTTTCCTGAGCAGGATTCGAACTCATTATAATCACATTTATTTATGCATATGGCAGCCAACTGGGCAAATTACATACGTCTATATAACTTATGTCAATGTCAATGGACCTTTAGTGTCATGGGTACTTCTATATGAAATATGTCAAACGCATTCTAAACTTATAATACAAGTCAGCCATCTTCTGTCAATTGCGTATAAAAAACATATGTCAGCAGGCAGGGTAGGCAGAGGAAACTTATGAACACAGTGTTAAGACACTATATTTATTATTATAGCTATCGGTATTTATTATTCAGTCAAAATAAGTTTTACTAACACGTATATCATATTTTCACTTTTTCTAAAGTGTAAATCTTCATTTAGGAAAGAAAATTACGTTTTAGAGAATGTATAAGAAATTTAGAATTTGAACCTGCGTTTTTAGAATACGTCCAAGCGCTCCGACCACTAAGCTATACGTTCAAATATAACACATATTACTAATGCAAAAATTATTTACAGTAACTGTTAAAGTAGTCGATTATTTACAGTAACAGTTAAAATAGTTTTATGAAAAAATTAAAAACATTTTGGCTTTATTCCTGAAACTACTTTAATGGAATAGCGTCTAAATTAAACTCATCATTATTAAGAAAGGAGAAAAATAAAACCAACGTTTTTCAAACCACTTTCTTTATTTCGTGTTCATTTTAATACAACATACAAGTAAATTTATCATCAGATATTATTTATCAATTCTTAGTTCTAGCTTACATTATTCTGAATAACAAATATGTTAAGAGTATTAAAATCATTCCCGAAGCATGTATGGGGAATGGGGAATGGGGAACTCAGAAATGGTAGTCTAACCCACATTGTATCAAAATTAACAAATACAAAATTATGGAATGTATAAATTTAAATCCAGTTTATATAATAATATTTCTAACACTATGTTGAACCAGCGAGAGAAGTTTGTAAACATTTAACAGATTTTTCATGAAATATTCAGTTTTAGGACGACGTTGTTGAGATTTCGTTAACTGATAGGAAAAGAGTAAAACATCTTCCATTTCTATCCTTATATAGTTGAATATGGCTTCTAATAAATACGTTATTTGTAAAATATCAAAATAACACATCTCAAAACTGGCTCAGCATTATAAAATAAATAAGTGGCTATAAAATTAAATACAAGCGAAAACCAGGGGAACAATCAAATCAACTACAATCGGAAGAAGAAAATTATTAACTAAGTCAAAATTATGAAACAAAACCTTATATTATACTTAATTAAATTTCAAACAAGATTCGATCTCTTTTTCTTCGAAGAAAATCAATTGGAGAAATATTGACCACGCAAACTTAAATTTGCCCTTTTCTTTAAAAAACTAAACAATATTTATGTAAAATCTTAGTTGTTTGTTATTTATACTGCAAAAAATAGTATTAATCACACTAAAAATCTCAGAAATGTAAAAAAATCCACTGAAAATATATTATGACACTTAAGTAATAGTTTGGAAACAGATTTTTATTGAAATGATTGGACCACAGCAAGTGACTATTGACCTTATCAATAAATATTGCTTTTAGTACATACATATATTGTAGAAAGTTGCAAAATTTTAATCTACCTATAAAATTAGAGCAACATATATTAAAAACATCCAAAATTTTATCCAAAATGTAAAGAAACGTACTTGGTGGCCCGTTATGGTATAGATACTGAAATGGTAAAACTAATTGAAACAATCATGTAAAACATTGACAAACGTCATTCGTGACTAGAGAAGCTTCGAACTTCGTAAAACAATCACTGTATAATATAAAAATACCAATAGTTACACGCAACTAAAACTTATATAGACTTAATTAGCTACATAGGGCATTACCGATCGTGTCGAGAGACATTGTCTTGTTGTTCTTACCCAAACTTCACTGACTAGCTTTTTAAATTAAATTAAATTAAAATAAATAATAATAAATTAGAATTTAACAATTCAAAACACAGTCAATTCAATTTTCATTGTAATGAAACAGTAACATCGTAATATATAAAGTGGGTTTGACATGAGATGTGCATCAAAGGCGGAAACAGGTGAATTCGTTTGGTACAAAGACCGACAGAACTGTCAAATACAATCTAACGTAACATGAACACTAAACAACTAAATCATTTGCCACGATTTGTCTGTCCGTCAACTCTCACTCTCCTCCCCTTATCAGTGCTGGCCTGTTATCAAATCGGCATCGTCATACACCAGATCAATCGTGGCAACGATATATTTATACCACACGTTATATTTAATTCCTACACAGATATAAACCTTAAGTATCGATTAGCATTCAAGTTCATTATGAAAAAATATATCATTGGAAATATTCTTCAACTTCTCTCCTTAATCTCAAACCACTCAAGAACAACTTAATTATGCATGTGACAACCGATTTTTATAACTACACGTTATCCCTAACAACACTTTGGCAACAAATAGTATTTTTTTCATTTTTTCCATCAATTTCAACAGTAACGCCAACATATTTAAAGTTAACATTACCACGGGTTATTTCAATTTCACCAATCTTTCGTCGTGTTTTACCATCGTCATAAGAAATAGAAGACAGGAAGTCGACAGAAGACGTACATGACGCAGTTCCGATGACAAAATGAACTTTCCATTACTCAAATTTGGCTAACGAATTACATAAATACTCTACCGTCTTCATTTTGTCATCTAAAACTGAAAGTGAAGTGAAATGATAGTGTTAATAACCAATGAGAAACAATTACAGGATTAGGTTGTCGTTTTTTTTTATTTTTTTTTTATTTTTCTGCGATCAGTCTTAAAATTGAGTCATACAATCTAAGTAAGAAATTATGAACCCTTAAATTTATCTTAAATCATCACTAGGCCAGAACTAGCACGGAGTGTGCGTGAGGTTTCAGTGGTGAACTGCAATTGAGAAACAAGTAGAGCTATTTTAAGGTAAGAGGTAAGGAGTACGTTAGAGAGACGACGATTACACAAGGTCTTCAATTGTTCGTTACATTTCACGTCACATCTAGATCGTACTCGTTCTTTTATTTTAAGGTTGTCCGCAATGTTCATACATTTTATAATAAAAACGTGAAATAGGAAAGATTAATTGTCTAAGGAAAAGGCTTCTTCACTAGTAAGGCTCTCGGGGAAACTAATTATACCATCCTTAATACATACGTTATTGGTTTTAGAGTAATCAACATTGAATAGTTTTTTATAATTATCTTAATACTAAAGAGTACAAAAAATAAAGGAAATATTACGAATATATGAAAAACAACAAGTTATCCGATTACTATCGCATTTCTTATAAGAACAACATTGTTTTTGTTTCAGTAACATTAAATGTATTATCCATACTTATGAAATAGAGATGAGAAAACAGATCATCAAGACGATGATACTCAACAAGTCCACGAGGACATCGGAGAGCTCCGGAACACTCCTCAGCTCCTGGAGCACCCGAAGTTACCCATTACCGATTTTTTTTGTTTATCTACAATACAAGATCGTTTCCCTTCGATTATCCTCAATGTATCAAAAATATCTGCTAAAACAGCCCTTTCCCTTAGAGAAAACTCGATAGAGTATATTTTGAACAGTCTCGAAGTAACTAATGTAGGTAACAATTATTAAGTGTTGGGGATATGCACGAATCGAAATATTGAAATCAACGACTTACATTAATTAGGATGTGGTTACAGCTACACCGCTACGGCAACATCTAATCTATACATGGGCTACTACGATAATTAGCTTACGTTACATATTATGCATGAATGTGAAACACAGAAGTAATTAAAGTCTTTACAAAATTTAAATGAGTTTTCATTTTTTTTTTCTTTACGAAAGGAATAAAACATCCCTTCAAATATAAGGCCACGGCGCAATATGGTGTTTCAGTAGTACATATAGTAAACATTACTGAGTTACATTTACCTTTTACAGATGTCATTATTCTAATGACGGGCCTTATGTACAGTGTTGAAGCTCTCTGTGCTCGCGAACGCACGGATCTCTTCCGGTTAACGGAGTCGTGCGAATGAAGTGCATGGAGTTTTAGTAAAACAGCGTCTTACCCTATGGTGACTAGTCGAGAGCACGGGGTGAGTACTAACGATACGTTACAAAAATATCGTGACAGACTGTTCAAAGCTCAGGTGTCTTAAACACTAATCTAACATAGACAATGCAATATCTAAAAATACACACTACATCGTACGCTAAGTAGGATATAATATAAATTTAGTTCATAAGCATTGTGTCTTTATTATATTCTGGCAGGATGGCATTAATTGTGTGTAAAATCGAATTATGTGGACAATTTAAGCATCGTATAACTAAGTTTATACTTACGTGCATACACATATTACGATAACATTTTATTACCTAAAAGCAACTTCTTTGGCGACTAGCTTCAATAAGAAAGATTCCAAATCGTCTCTTCCCCCCGCCTTCGTTCAATCAACACTACTAAATCATTTCCTAGCGAAACTTCAATTTGGACTATTCATTTAGTATATCATTGACACCACTTTGTGGATGATATGTTACGTTCCAACGAATGAAACAATTCTCTATTAAACCTTTAATTTTTAACATCAGAAACTGTCGTATTGTCTGTATGTCGAATGAAAACAGAGCTATATACTTTATTTCACTAACCATTTCCTACACACGCCCAAGCCTTTTAATAAAAACATTACTTTGATATGTCATTTACTATGCCTTCTCTCCAGCTTCATTTGGAATCTTTCCGTGTATAAAAACTTTATCGATAACTAAAGTCACACATCCTTAAGATTATACATATTATATTACCTAACACACTTTGAGAAATGAAACTTGAAATGGAACGTACATTTTGGGGCTATCCATCTGTTACACGCAAAACTGCGAGCATATTCGAGACAGACGTGCAACTCGGTGAAGAGTACAGCGCGCTACAGACAGAGCTGCTATGAAACTAGAAGAGGCGAAAACTCAGTATAAGTAAGTATATTCTAAATCTAAATACAATAATTTCGTAAAATCCATATTCTTTAAAATACATTAAGATAATATCCAAATCTTCGTTTTTAAGAATTACTGGAAAATAAATACTATTATTTGCAAACGTCTCAACTAACATAAGCGATAGTAAAATATTTTTATTTTTTACAATAAAATGTATCATAAATTCAAACGTGAGTTAATCAAAACATTCAGCGTAGTTATCTTTGAGGATGGATGGTTTGTGCTCATATGTGCTTTGTTACTTTCACCTTAACTTACAACAATCACAATTTCGACAATTTGCGTATAAGCGGAAGAAAAATTTGCCTTTAGAAACTAGATCTAACATCTAGACTTCTCCGCGCTCCGTCCCGCTCCGATATCACGGATGTGGCAACTTTGTTCCGCTTTACAAAATGCCAGAGATTTTTTTAAAAACTCAACTTCAGTCATTAAATGCAGTAAATCATTGCATGCATCACGTTTAAGAAAATATTTCAAAAATTAAGTGAAACACCAACGTTCTGTGCACAATTCACTAAATTATATATCGATTAGCGAATTAATTAAATTCAACAATGATACAACATCGCCGCTTAATATAATTTCTTAGAAGCGATGATAGAAAATATTGTAAATTATCGAAATACAATGAGAAAACTAATGCAATTCCTGAGCAATTGATTGCGTTTGCGACGGCAGTACATTCAGTGAAACAATCGTATCAACACATAGGTTACTATAGTTCATTGATTGCTTCAACAATCTAAATCCTTTTTGAATCACTGTATGTACGATGCCTAACCAAACATAGCAGCGAAAATGTTATTTACAAATCCGTATAATACATCAACGTATCGTTAAGTTCTATAAAATTCAACGACGCTCTACTAAGTAATATAATAAGTGACCAAACTGTCAACCACATACAATCTGACAAGCTAACATTGATACATTACTTCTACCATGATGAATACATTAACAGGTGAATTTATAACTGTTACGAAATTATCGATTTCAAACAATATTTTAAGAGTATAGCTATCGATATGGTTACTGTTAATTCTTAAAACGACTTATCTCTCCGAATTCGGATTTCATACCTTACTTTCAACAAATCGAGCCAAACGATCCCAATCGCTCATATATACCTTCGTTCCTAAATAACATATTAGAAATATCTCTCCATGATTCATAATTTTCATTATAAAAATACACACTTTTTCACGCTTAATCAATTTTTAAATAATCCGAACATTACCAACTTGTACACATCCCGGCATTCCTTATACTTAAAATATTACTACCAACGTAGTTATCTAAATATATTTACATTTTATACACTTCCTGTGGGATTTTAGTTGCATTGGGAAATTAGCAAAATGATAAAACTACTGTGATGAAATTAAATAAAAGCTTGAAATTTCATCAATGATCACTGTAGACCACGTGAACTAACTGTTAATTAACGATCGGCCATCGTTTTTCTTTACACGAAATTTGATATAGAAAATTTGGAAAGTCAAAAACTTCTGGCATCGAAAATTCACAGTTAGGCCTTATCGCAATTATGATTATTACCGAAACCGTAGGCAAGGCAAGAAGGTGAAGGTTCAACAAGAATATTAGGGAGAGGAAACAGCAGCATTAACTGTAAGTGTCGACAATATATTGGCCGGCTATATCGAAAAGGATTTTTAATCACCAATATCAAAGATAAAATATTCGTTGATGACATCAATGAACTATATAAAAAAAATCTGAATGAAAGTCTTAATTTTAATCTTAAGAAATTTGCTGAGTATAAAATTATAAACAATCTTTGTAAGCCTAAGTCGTGCTTACGTTACACTAATAGGTGCTAGTAAGTAGTAAAATGTTCCCTAGAGTAATTGACTTGGAAATAGTGTTTTTATTAAGTTAGCGATTTATGTAACCTTAGAAGCAGTGCTGCTGAAGGGAAATGGAAAATTGGATCCGAAAAGTCCTAGATCGGTCTCACAGCTACTCGTAAAAAAGTAAAGCTTAGTCGGGATATTAAAGTTACTTATTTTAGAATACAAATAGATCTTAACCATGTAGAATTATAGCCTACTTTCATAAGAATATGTAGTTTAGAAATAGCGTGTGAAATGATAATGAATACCGCCTAATCCACTGAGATCAGCGCCGTTGTTTTTGTGCTTTGTTTTCGTTTGTAGATTCGATGCATGAGTAATTTTCTGTGCAATGAAAAACTACTAGGAGCAAATTTAGGCAAGTGCCTCTCTAAGTTGTGTATTAATTCTAAAGCAATACTTACAAATCTCATGCCAACATTTGTTCCCCAACACCAACTGTTTCAAATGAAATCGTATAAAATGCACACACACGTGAATCCATAAATGTACACACACATAAAGACCTATCACCACATTCAATTGTTTGTGCTAGAGAATCTCTCGAATATGTTTTATCTAAAGTATTTGATAGCAGCCGTTTAAAATGATTTGCTTTTGAAGCGCAGAATCAGCATTATTGATAATTTATATAGATATTAAGAACATTTAAACTTTAAGGCACAGTCTGTTTAGGCGTTCGTTTTCGATTCAAAAGCACAAACTTTGTCCATCAGTCAAAACTAATTTAGCGAAATTAAATTAGCCATGACCGTAATACTATTCTACTCGGGCAAAAAAAAAATAAAACACACTGTAAAACTGCAATGAACTGGTATTATTATAAAAAAGCAATTATACAACAAAAATAATTCAAAACAAAACGACGTACATTAATTTAAGAACAATTGTTTATACAAATAATTAAAAAAAATATAATAATTATAACAACAAACATTGACAAAATATATTTAAAGACAAAACATGTTTCAATTTTAATCAGTCCTCAGCTTTAGAAATGCAATTTAAAGAATGAATTGTTTTCACTAAAATCATTACTTATATTATGCACGATAAAAAGTTAATTGTGAACGCAAACTATATTAAGTTGAATATAAAAAAAACTTAAAATAATTTTAGGATAATAAACTCATCGTCTTAAATGAGAAATAAAAAAAAAGATTACACAGATTTACCATAAAACATGAAAGAGTAGTTGTCATAATTTGCATAACCTTACATAAAATTTTGATACACTATACTATATGTACTTAATATAAATATAATACGTTGAAAATTTTATTTAAGTAGAAGCGTATGTTTAACCAAAATCATCTATTCAATGAAATCACGTACGATCTGCAACTTTCAAGGAAAAGACAATTTGGGTGGTAAATTCTAAGTAATCAAAGCCCAGGTGTTTCTAGCACAACGTCAGATTTTGAGGGCGATACTTATAGTGTTTAAATAATCATAAACACCGTAGTATTTAAAAATAAAAGCGAATAATTCGCCCAAAAAATCTGAAGCAAAGCAGACACTGCGACGGCAAAACTAAATCATTTCACAAACAATTTATTAAATTATCACAGTAGATTAAGTGAAATATAATATGTATCCGATCTTACAAAAGATAATAATTTATTAGGAACAGGGCAGTCTATACATAAAATCATTAGTGATAGATCACTGAAATTTGGACATTAAGGACTGGACAATAATTCTACTTCACCTAATCTAATGTACTAAAAAATTGATGGGACCTATCGAAGACACGTCAATATGATTGGCAACCTGCGAGCACCGTGGATTGCAAAATGCAGCAATAATAATTATAAATTCATTAAGAACTTGATCCTAAATTCATTCTAGGGTTAGTGCAAAATGTAGTCAATATTTAAACTTAGATGCTATTGAAATTGAACAAAAAACAGTAACAGTAAATTCATCAGTCATGTAAGATTATAAATATAAAATTCATTTCGTAATCAACTATAATGCACTAACTTGTAGAAGCGGTGAAACCATGAAAGAATGTCGGTTTGCTTAAGATTAAATTTAAAAGATCAGCAGTTTATGGTACATATTTACAAACAACGCTAAATATCACTTATTAAATCACAACATGGTTTTATGGCACATGTTACGCAGGTATGCAAACGAACTATGGGGCAAGCAGGTGCGATCATCCTGTGACGTGGCTTCAATGTATTTTCATGTAAATATATAAATGAGATAATTTAATTAAAAATGAATATCACCACATTGTAACACATAAACTAAATGATAAACTTATGCAGATCGATAATTAAACAACGATCTCCGATCCCGGAGAGGATCGTATCAGATCTATTATTGTCATAGATTCAGCAAATAAAAAGAATACTAAAATCATTATTCACTAAAAAATCAAAACTAATGAAATCAAACTAAAATAATTCTGCTAACACACTCAAACACACGGTAATGTAATAAAAAAATAATAATAGCATAATATTCATAAAATACAAAGAAAGTAAACGACACATGCACCGTATAATACTACTGCTACAAAAATAAAGTTGTTTTCATATAAAAAAAATATCTTACCAGAATAACAAATTGTATAATTATTTTGTATGTCGAGCAAGCTATAATACTCCAGTAAGTAGCAAACGCAAAGGCGCAAAACATGGTGCTTTTTTAAATCTCAAAAAAACTCATTAATAAAAAATGTCTAGCGAGACGAACATTTGCTAAAGTGCTCTACTAGTTACTACCGTGTCCAATTACTAGTAAAACATTCAAACACCTACTTAAGATTTGTATAAAAACGAATAATATTATAATCAACCAAAAGCTACTAATCGTTAAAATAAAACAACGAAAACTGAGGAATTATGGGTTCGTGGGCTCTCAGTGACTAGGCGGTATGACGTCAACGGTCGAGTGCAGGAAACTGTCTTCCAACAATTATCCAATAATCCAAGGGAAAAAAAACTACAACCAACGCTATTCGTTATTCTAAAATGCTTTATAATACTCAAGGTTATATGTAGTCAAAAGACCGGCGTAACTTAAAAAACTTCTGAGACTGACTGATGTCTATAAAACACTTTCGATCACTTGCCATCTTGTGATGAATGTAATTTGGTTTCTAAGGCAACAATAAGCCATAGTGGACTCACTATCAGCCTATCGTTGCGAATGCCTAAGGAACGCCGCAGTCAACTTTGTCATTGATAAAACCCCTAACATCACGTTTCCCTAAATTTTGTAACTACATTAAAAGGGGTAGTAACTAAAGATTGTCCATATCAGCTCAATCAATTTAACACTTACCTAATAATAATGTAACAACTTCTTAGTTTCATAATCAAGTTTCCATCGACACAGAATAAGTGCTAATTAAAAACAGGAAGTGCCATTGTGCCGAAGAATAGACTTAAAACTAACAACAATACCGCTCGATGCTCTCTTATTATAATAAAATCACACGCTTAACGCCTAACAATTTTTAAGTAATAATAGTTAAAATATTGGTCCAACAAATGGGCTAAATAATACAAACGCCCTTAATATTCATCCCTAATTTAACGATGTGGGATATGAAAAAATATTATTCAATAGATCAAAAAATGATAAGGGTCGAGAACCTTTCGTTTTACTGTATCAAACTAACGGAATAATCTCTATTCTTCAAATAGGTACTCTTATAACAATGTCAATACTACAACTAATCTCATTACAGTTTTGTTTACGAATAATTGCGTCGGAGATCTCACGCCAAAATATAGGATTGCCGTAGTTTGATTGATTACATCGAGACAGCCGCAATCAAAGTAGCACTTGCACTTACTATACTTTAAAGTTCAATCTGTCACCGAATAATCACTTCACCTATTTATAAATTGACACCAATGGCCAGAATCGTTTTGTAGTGTAAGTGGATAAATTTATGTTTTATAGTGTCGATTTTTTGGCTTAATTTTCTTTTGTCAGTTTGATCTTCTGTTATTAGAACGGGAGGCTCACATGCCTATAGGCGGAACTTGTACGTAGCGATAGATGTAGAGTCGGTAATCTTTGCTTGCAAGCACCACTGAACCATCATCCATTAGCGCCACGTCGAAGCATTGTGCATGTTTTACTTTACTCTCTAGCGCCGAAACCAACTG
>DWMZ01003673.1:0-12471 GCA_018249855.1 Eueides tales michaeli | reverse complement strand
AATTTGAATTTGAATTTGAATTTGAATTTGAATTTGAATTTGAATTTGAATTTGAATTTGAATTTGAATTTGAATTTGAATTTGAATTTGAATTTGAATTTGAATTTGAATTTGAATTTGAATTTGACATGAATTTTTATATCAATATAAAAGAAAAATCCCCCTTTTTTCCATTTCAGTTTGTATTTCCAGAAATCGTGATATTCTCTCTCAGTTCTTTACTAATTCAACATCAGTGACTCAGCAGCAGCATAATTTCATACTTTAATTATTTGGCAGAGCCCATAGCTACTTTTTCCTCTGAGAAAGAAGTAAAAAAACGAAAACAAAGATATAAGAGTTTTATATTTTCTCATAAATTTATTAATACACACGTAAGTAAGTTATTTCCATTTATTCGTCGTGGTAACAAGACATAAAGCTGTTTTGTTGAGTTGCGCCACTCAACAAAAAATATCACGAAAAATTATTGAAAAATAGGGAGTGGAGTGTATCAACAATAAATTACCTCTGCCTACCCTAACAAACGTAGGAAATACGTGCCCATAAAAGGAAAGTAACAATTTAGTATTCGATCAATTTCAATTGATGGATTTCCCATTCACGATACGTACACAGATATTGGATAATAGACTCGCTAGGTATTGTCAGTATGAAAATAGGCAATTTGCTTGCGCTTATATTTAATAGACGACTAGCCTACTGTCACTCGATATTAGATTCTTTCAAAGGTTTCATACATTAAATTATTCTTTAATATAGTAATAGTATTTTTTTTCAAGTTTCAAGCCGTATTCTACATGTGGTAGGTAAGGCAGAAGGAATTTGGGAACTATATCAGTGTGAAATCTCTCTGTTTTACATTCAGGCATTTTGAAGCATTGTGTGTTGACGGAAATAAGCGCCACGTTTTACATTGTTAAGAAATTAAAATATTAAAAATGTGCCCCTGCACCGTGACGGGCTCGAAGTATGAGTTTCTTTCCCACACAAAATAAATATACTTACGTGTTTTTTGTTCAAAATGTTAAGCTAATATTGTAATCAAAGTCAAGCAAGTTTCACAATTTCCTTTGACATGTTCAGTAACGAAATCGCTTATCAGAATACGCGATGCATCGAATACAAAATGCCGATTACGTATTCAAAATATACTTTCAATAGTTTTACAATTGAAGGTAATACAAAAGTGAACGGTACTTAGATCTATTGAACAGATCTTTAATGTTATGTTTCTTTTTCGTCTTTACGCTATTTCCCGGATATGGCAAGGTAAATAAAAGGAGCCTAGTGTTACGACACTCCGTTCCCATTAAGACGCTTCCGTTACCGAAACCCTAAAACCTGAAATACCGATTTTATGGCTTCGATCACTCGAATAAATATTTTTTTTTCAGCTTCACGCTGTATCTCGCACATGGCCGGGCAGAGGGAACTTGGGTACCTAGTATTAAAAAACTTCGTTTATCACTTTTTGATGCATTGCGTGATAAGTGAAGAAACTCAACAACGCACTTTGTCTTGCTATCAAAGGAAAATGTTATTTTTTTTATTTGAAAAAATTAAATTTTTAATTTCCTCGAGTGGGGATCGAGTCCACAACTTGTCATAAGCAGTCATACTAGTGCCCCTGCGCGACGACATGCCTCAAGTTCAAATGTTTGATATATTCATATATATATAAATATTTAATGTTCGTATTCGCTCTAGTAACACGACAATGTGCGTCGTTGAGTTACGTCACTAAGTTCGCTGTCTCGAATACAGCAGTAAGGAAAAGTGAGAAATTTTTAAGACATTTATTTGACTGCCGGTCTCTCTATTCTATAAAATACTTTTTTGTTCCGTACGATTTTTTTGTATAATAGTTCTTTACGTAGAAAATTGATATTGATTGATCGAGTGCAGGCAGGAAGAAAAGGTGATCGAGAATATCGTGTATGAGGTACTCGCGTGAGTGCCTATAATATGAAAAAAAATTATGAAAAAAAAATATTGTGATTCTTTATGAATTTGGATCAAGATGTTAATTGCTGAATGTGATTTTTTTTTGCTTTTGATAAAGGTGTAGAATTAAGAAGCTGATTGTTATATTTTATTTTTTATTGATGTTTTCATTGACTGATACATGTTTTTTCGTTTAATTTTCGTTTGCGTGGGTGGGGGGGGGGGGGGGGGGGGGGGGGGTGGCTGGCGTTGGCGAGCGAAGCGAGCAGGGAGCGGAGCCCCCAGTATAATTATATTTTTATAATTAAACCATTATCATTTTAATTAATTAGAATTATTCAATATGTTTCGAATGGAATATATAACATTTTCATTTCTTCGGTCAATTTTCATTAAGCCACGTGACACGTAATGGCTTCATTTCGACGGAAACGTACGTTTCAACATTAGATTCCCAAGTTATCTCTGCCTACTTTGCCACGTGAGGATACAGCGTGAATCTGAAAAAACATATATACAAAACTAGCAGGTTACGCTCACATACGTTAAAAATAAAAGTACAATCAATCATTCATTCATTTCTTCATTTAGTGCGTTTCGAGCGTTCCAGTTGAGTACATTTCACTTCGCTAATGTCACGTTGTATGGAAGACTCACGAGAGGAATTGATCAGTACAAAAGACATAATTGTACACAATAGTATAAAATTTGTAAAAAGAGACCCAGTAAATTTATAGCCTTCACCTTTAAAAAAACATATCAATAGTTATAAAGTATACACAGCACATTATGTTAGTAATATATAATATTTTACAAAGGTGTTAGTCTATCATCTAATTTTATTATGTCTAATATATTTACGAAAAACACTAGGGACCTAAAATAAGGGACCAAATATAAACATTATCAGACATTGAACATTTAAGGGGCCTAAGGGAAAAAAGGTCCTAAGGGACCTTATGGAGAAGAACATCGTATAAGATACAAGTTAAATTGGGAATAAAGATGAGGATGTGGGAAGGGAAATCATCATCCAAAACACATTCACAAGTAAAAGTATAGATCATAGGTGATATAAATGTCGTTGTTGGGCTTACTACCTATTCAAGGGAATCAGTCAAACAAAGCAATGTTTAAATTCTATTTATTTTTTCAGCTTCATGCTATATTTCGCACATAGCAAGGTAGGGAGAGGAAGTCTGGCAACTTAATAGTGTTAAGACTCTCCATTCGCCATTAAAATTCTTCCAGTCCCCACATTTCTTCAAATTATTTAGGCATTGCGTGTTAAGTGGCGGAACCTAAAACGGCGCTGGGTCCCCGTCGTTTCCAAATTAAGGAAATTGAAAATGAAAGAAATATAAGGAATTTCTTTGGATGAAAAATAACCTATAAAGATAAAATAATCTAATATAGGATTTTTCTTATTATACAAGTCTATTTATCAACTAAACTTAGATACTCAAAAATAACACTTTTAATATTGAGGCATGTCGTGGCGCAGGGAGACAAGCGTGTGAATTGTTTAATATAAAATTCTCAAAATATAATATTTTACTTCCAAATCATGTTCTGTCACCGATCATCTTATAAAAATGCAGGAACTGACACCGGAGTAGATTCACAAAAGGTCAACATTCAGTTGTTGTACGGGAAAATCTAGTGGTTTTTGTAAAATGTAAAAGTATCTCAGCCTCAAGCTGTATCCCGCAAATGGTAGAATAGGCAGAAGGAACTTAGGAATGTAGTACTAGGATGTTCTGTTTCCTACTTTCCGCCTAAAATAAGGTATTACGTGTTGAGTGGTGAAACTTAACGCCATGTTTTGCCTTGTTACCAGAGCAAAGAAATGAAAATATAAAATATTTAATTTGAAAATATTAAATATTTCATTTACTTAAGTGGAGATCGAACCCACAATCTTACTTACAGTACTACGTTTGTTCCCCAGTGCCATAACAGTGATATATATATATATATATATATATATATATATATATATATATATATATATATATATATATATATATATGTGAGCAAATTAAAAAAGCTCAGCTTGCACTGTAGCACGAGCTTTACCCTCGCTACATAATTCACGTACGACGTACATACTACAGACGTATTCCCAATGTGTCTTTAAGCGGTCGCTTTTTAAAGTCACTATTTGTACATAGCTTAGCTGGAAACCGCTGCGATAGGGTAATTTTTGTTTAGAAAATACGAAAGTAGTGCAGATAGTAGATTTTTTTTAACGGGTGTTATTTTAAGTAAAGAGGAGGGAGGAGCTGAGGGAATCTGGGCTCCTAATATCAAGACACTTTGATCATCCATATTTTCGAGATATTGTGGCTACAATGGCGGAACTTAACGTCTTTCTTTATTTGAAGTAATTCTACCGAGTCGAAATCGAACCCATTTTGGGTTACGTTACGTTACGTTTCATAAAAAAATATCTTAGTATTTTTAAATGTTTCACTAATTTTCTAATAAATAAACGTACTTGAGTAAGGTATATAGCAACAAATATAAATTTGTCCTCTAATATCTATCGGTCCCACTAAATCCTGTACTGCGGAGTGTTTTCAAGAAAACTGTACGAATGTACTCGTATATGTCCTTGAAGTGTTTTTATCGAATTATTTAAGTCACATTAAAGATTGGTATAAGACTGTCGTGGCGCAGTGCTGCAGCTTGTGATGGTTGTGTATGCGATTCCTGCTCAGGCTAGAACTTATTTTTATTTCCTGGCTCTGGTAACCAGGTATAACGTGACCGAGTTCTATCAATTAAACACGCAATGGTTTTTTAAATGTGGAATGGAGTGTTTGGATACTAGATTCACTCTGTCTGAACTGTTGTATGCAATATACAGTATGGTTGTGGTTTTAATGCATACGCGGAGGAAATATATTCACTTTAACGCTCTGGTAATAAGACAAAAAAAGCGTAACGTTGAGTTTCGCCTTTTAACACGAATTGTCTTGAAAATGGGGTGTGAAGTGGGAAACGGAGTGTCTTAAGCAAGTAGCTTGACAGGTTCCTTCTACTTACCTTATTATAAGTTTAATATTCCAAAATAAAACATAAATTGCAGTACTGCTTTATTCTTTCTGCTTTTTGTGATCAAATATACGGTACATTGTAATATTTATCACTAGCCTTTACTGAGGCTTCACCCGCGTGGTGAAGTTTGTTCAATTCAAGCCAGTTCCTGTGATTAGGTCATTCAATCAAACAAACTACAGCTTCATAATGTGATATTTTATTCATGTTTTTGTTAGCTTAATGCGCTGTCCTCTATATCTGTTATATAGACAGAGGGACCCCGGGAATTACGTGTTAAGAGATTTCGTTCCCATTAAGACATCCTTTACCCATTTTCTATTGAATTCTGGAGATATTGCATAACAGCGAATGACTAAATAAATTTCTATTTCCAGAAAAGAATTTAAGTATAAGAAAAAATATGTAGTATTGCATTTCTTCTGTTCTTTTGAATTAAATCGCAGTAATCAGTGTACCATTCAATTCGGCCTCTCATCACGCAATGACAAAACAGCCGACAATACCCGAAATTTAAAACCCTAAATGTCTTAATAGTAACAGTGTCTCAACACTAGTTTTCCAGGTTCCCTCTGCCTTCCTGTAATCCTATCCCGTTTAGAATACACTGTAAAGATAATATAGCAACGGTACGATATAATATATGAAGAATTAACTCCTACATCTTAGCTAAGCGCTTGTTATTCTGCTACGTATCGTAGTTTAAGCATCGGATTACAATGAATACGCAAAGAGAATTGTTGAGAGATAAGAGGTCTCTCGAGCCACAAGCATCTGTATCACAACCATTACGCTTATCTTACAACAATTCTCTTTGCATATTCGTAGACTTAACATACTAAATATATAATTTCCTCAATTGAAAATCGAACCCGACAAATCAAACTTGTACGTAAACACAATTTTTTATCTAACCCAACTCTAAAAACTCAAAATTTGATTTCAAATTTTTTCACTACATTATTGTCAGCAGTTTGTTCGCCCACTGAACAAAGCTACCGGCTCGAAAGGCAGTTCCACTGAGGAGAGCCGGCAATAAACTAAACAGTTGCTTATTTCAACATTGAAACTTAAGTATCTATGTAAAATTTGGCGTTATAAAGTCAAATGAAGCCGCATTCACCGCATTTACAGTTAACATTAGATCCACAAAGCGTTAAGTTTTACATTATACATAATGTAAAACTTAACGCTTTGTGGATCTAAAATAAAATGAATCATTCACTTATTAAATAAAATTAATCATTCACTTATACATTAATCATTCACAATTCACATCATAAAATTAATCATTTTTGAGGATATTGTCCGACTGTAAGTGTTCACTGGGGGAATGTTTTTTTAACTTCACGCTGTATCCCGCTTACAGTACAGGCAGAGGGAACCTGAGATCCTGTAATTAAGATGGTCGGTTCCCATTAAGATACTTATATTCTCCACTTTCCGATTGGAACATTTAGTATAAAAAGTTTTTCAAGCGCAGAAATAAGTACTTCCACTGAAATAGTTTGAATCGGACATTCATGAGAATTGGTGGAGAAAATAAAGTACGATCCGTTCTTCACATTATTGATCGTAACTATTAGGGGAAAAAGTTCGGAATATGCTCTGTTTTCTAACTCTCCTCTAAAAATAATAAGCAGGAATTCATAAATATAATTAATTTAAAATCATTTTATATTCACTTAACTCTTATTAAATATAATTGACATTGCTTTTCTTTACGTTTCTACATACATTCCAATTCAAAAGCGCGATATTTGTTTCTATTAGAGTTCATAGAAACGACCTTTTTACTATTCGCATTCAAGTTTTTATCTTCGTTAGATTTATTACGTGCTCGCTTTGAAACTGTTTCGACGATTTCTAAAAAATGAAAAAGGTTAATTAAAAATAAACATATTTATAATAAAACTAGATATACACATAAGCTCGACAATCGGATACATGTATGTATTTAATGAGTATTATGTTTTTTGATACGTTTTCTAATTTTTTAGTAGAAAGTAAGTGCGGCACCACTCGCAATAAGCAATGTTTTGAATTCGGACTAAAAGAAGAGAATATGATTTAGCCCGTATGCTGAAAAAAGAGTGAATAGATAAGAAGAAAGAGAAAAAAAATATTATTTTCTTGTCTTTGCAGGACGTGACGTAGCCTTCAGTTCCAGTAATCAATATAAAGTATTCTTCTTTAGTTCACATTGTATTCAGCACGTTGCAGAATAGGCAGAAGAATCCCTGGGAATCTATTGTTGATACTCTCTGTTCCCATAAAGGTATTGCGCGCCGAGGGAACGGACTCAATGCTGCCAGAGCTAGGAAATAAAAATACTAAATAATTCATTTCGTTAAGAGAGGAAGCCACGACAGATGCCAATTAATATAGATGGTAAACAATGACAATGAGTTAATAAAACAAATAAGTAATTTTCTGATTACTTACTAGAAGTGATTTTTTTGTCATATATATCTCTAGCTCGTGATTATATTGCATTTCTTCTGTAATTCTGAATGAAAATGCAGTAAAAAGCGCATCTGTGATTCCACTATTCAACACACAACGTGTAAAGCATTCTGCAGAAATTGGGATACAGAAGTTTCTTAACGTAAACTGAGTTTCATAATATTAGGTTCCTAGGTTCCCTTTGCCTACCTGATAAGTGCGAAACATAGCGAAAAGCTAAAAAAAGCTGCAGTGGGAAATCATTTAAGAAGAATTTACTACAAAATCTTGGCTAAACGCTTTTTATTCTGCTAAGTATCGTAGCTTAAGCATCGGATTACAAAGAATATGCAAAGGGAATTGTTGAGAGATAAGCGTAATATCTGCGATACTGATGTTTGTGGCATGAAAAATCTTACTCTTAAAACAATCTACCTTTGTGGTCTACAGTAACTAGTATCTTTTTTATGTTGTTACTACTTAAAAGGGCTTTTTCGTATTTATATTATCAAGGCAGAGAAGGTACAGGATTTTCAGAGTATAGGGTCACTGTCACAATTTATTTTTGTTTCCCTGCTTTGGTGGATCAAAGCTACCTGGTAGATAATGCGCAGTGTTCTGTTCCGTCGCTCATTGTCACGAAGTTTGTTGTTCAGCGGGAAATCTACAGCGACGTTTCTTAACCCTAGGTCCCTCAGCCTTCCTGAGCCTGATACACGAGTAAAACAGTGAAGTATAAAAAAATATAATTATAATAATATATTTATAAAAGTAATTCCGATTTCGATTTAATAATCCCGATTTAAATACTTTGGTTGTACCACTTTTGTTCTTACTTCGAACGTATTTCTAATAAAGCAACATGCTTACACAAATATACAAGCCGTTTCTCATGACTTCGCCTCATTTATTATGCATAAGAAAGATAAATAATCAACATATACATTTTATAATTCTTAGTGAGAGGGGCAGGGGGATACCTCGGTTGACCTCCAAAAATACACTAGCTACAATACTGGAGAAGGGTCACGTAAAAGGATGACGACTCCCACAGGTCGTGTATGAAGAAGTTGCAATGCGAAGCCAAAAATACCAAAGCTTTTACTTAAAATTATATTAATTATTGTATTTTTTTTTAGCTTCAGCCTGTTTACAGCATATTCCAGGGTAGGTAGGTACGCTCCCAAAGCACTGAACTCTTCATTAATAGTCAAAATAAATATATATGTAAAGTAACGGCCATACAAAATCTTAAAACGTTTTAATATAAGGACCTTTAAAAGCGTCCGCTTAAAGATCCAAAAGGGATTCATCTTGGCTACACGCGCGTGAATTATGTAGCGACTTAGAGCCGGGCTTCAACGACGACAGGCTCCGATGGGAGCTTACAAAAATGTTTTGAATAATTTATGTATTTGTCACTTATGTATGTATATGTCATAACTAATGTGGAAATATGTGAATATAAATGATAGTAACGACTTCCCTTACCAATGGAATGGATAGTTATATTTGAATTATCAGTATTTTATTTTCGTGGTGAACAAAGCGCGGCGTTGAGTTTCGCTATTAAACAGTTAGTGTCTTAAAAATTGAATGAAAAGTGAGAAATGGAATTTCTGAATACTTACTAGGTACTACCTTTTCTTTGCTTATTCCGTTGTGCGACAAAAGCACTGTTTAGTGTTCCATTTTTTTAAAAAATCCGTATTCCCTATGGATAATTTCGTTCTCCATTTATTTGTCTATCTGTCTGTCTCTCCAGAACATTGTTTGCAAGGTAGCGTGGAGATATCAAGTTAAAGTAAATATTACTTTTACAAGTCGGGTTAGGGTAGTTTCTTAGTATAGTAAATAAAAATATAAGCTTCAGACCTATCTCAATCAAAAGACTGGAGCCTTGTGTATCGTTTTTGGTGCAAATTGCCTCGTTATTAAAATGTACAGGGTATATATTTCACGAAGATATATTTTAAAATTTGGTTAGAACTGAAAACTTACAGTCTAAGCAAATGAACAAAAAACAAAAAATAGAAATTGATATGCATCACAGAAAAAACCCGTTATCAACTTTTTTTTAAACGAAAACTTATTTAATTAATATAAAACAATAAATAATTAATTATAAAACAATTTCATTTGTCAAAACTTTTATCTACATATTAGGTAGAGTAAAGTTGTACAGTGGTAAAGGATCAATAAACTACGAAGGAGACACGCACAGATGGGTCCTGCAGTTCACACTTTGCTCGATAATCGTTTTAGTTTGCCTCAAATATCTTCTAAACTTAAAATAACCTTAACGTAATGTTGACAAATGATTTGAATTTCATCTGACAGCTTATATGTATGTATATAACTAAAAAGATATTTTTTACTTAATTCCGCATTTAGACTAGAGGCGGAGGGAACCTGGGAACTTAGTGTTTAGATATTCTGTTTCAATTAAGATCGTTCCCTTCCTTACACAAGCCGAATTTTAGAGCCATACTTTGTGGTTAAAATCAACGTCAAGCTTTGCCTCGTTAGCAGAGCGAAGAAATGAAAATATAAAATATTTTATTTTTTCTGGCGGGGATCAAACCATACACAATATATCGTATTTATAGTTGCTTCTATGTATATTAGTTACAATGTGTTACATCGAAATTATTACATGATGTAGTATATATAGCCTATAGATTTCCTCGATTGATTAATTTCAAACAAATAATTCTTAAAATTGGCACATTCAACCCAACGGAATGAAAAACCGGAACTCTTATAGGATCACTTATTCATAGAAAAACAACATCTTTGTTGTTCGTTTTATTAAAAATAAGTGTATACGCCCGCAAATTTAATACAATCAATTTTTCCAAATTGTATTTGTCTTTGACCTAACCACAACTTTGAAACTGGTACGGAACCCTTGTTGTATGAATTCAACTCACACTTTACCGGTTATGTGCACAAAGCAGCGTAAAAGTAGTACCCACATAATTATAATGAATTTATAATGTCATTTTAATGAGATATAAAAGAATAAAAAATTAAATAAAGTCCTTTGTAAGTTATAATTAATACTTATTCAGAATGAAGTATTCAAGTGTAGGTTTAAATAACGTGACTTGGTAAGTGATTGCGTCTAGCCAAGTTTTATGTGCACTTAAATTAAACAAAGACTTAACAATTATTGCTAATAAACACTTTTGCGAGTCATAAAATGATAATTTAATGATACAATCCTTTACTTTATCCAGACATAGATCAGCTTAAGTAGATGACGTCAGTCATGGAGCAGAGACACAATCCTGTGGCTGTAAACCTGACGGTTGCCAGTTTGATCGAATTATATAATTTAATATTTTAATTTTCCTCGGTTCGAAACCACAACTTGTCGTTACAGACGCACGCTTGTGCCACTACACCACGACAGGTTTCAATTACAACAGGGCTAATTTTTAATCGTATCAGGTATGTTATTTCCTAGTTTTTCGCTCGTTCACTGAAAATTCGGTACGAATTTTAGGATTAGATGTTAGGTCAACGGAAAGCACTGCTTAGAAAAGATAACCAATTTTAGTTTGCTTGTTTATTGCTTGTATTATTTGTATTGTAAGTTTTCACTTCGTGCCACATTTCATGAATGTTGATCCACGGAATATACATTCCGTTTATCTACAGTTAAACACACATAAAACCTTTATACATACGAATAGGTATTATATACGTGGCGAATTTCATACAAAATGTAACTAGCACAATGCAATAATGCTCGAATCCTGTTTTTGACTTAGAAGTTTGATTTTATGCATTGACTAAGGGATCATAGACTTCAATGTGGTATTTATGGGATATCTCCATGCGCTGGTAGGATGCGTAGAGAAAAAACGGTTTTGATAGACGGACCGACAACAAAGCTATCATCCTATAAAGGTTCCATTTTGTCTTTTTGAGGTACGGAACCTTACAAATACCAAAAATGAATGGTAATTCTCCAGAGTGTAATTTGGAGCAATAATCAAAGTTGCTGTTATCGATAAAGAATTTATTATTTTTTATGAAATCACACCTTATATCAAAACCTGTCGCGGCGCTGCGGCTCAAGCGTGACTGTAAACACGACAGCTTATGGGTACGATCCCCACTCAAGGAAAGGAGATATTTAATATTTTCAAATTAAATATTTGATGTTTTCATTTCTTCACTCTTGTAATAAGGCAAGCGGCGGAAAGTAGGGAACGGAACGGAGTGTCTTAACACTAGGCTAGAAAGTTCCCTCTGACCACCCTGCTATGTAAGGGATGCAGCGTGAAGCTGATCGCACCTTCTATTGATTTTATTTAATATTTTAATTTCGTAGCTTTGGTAGAGCCTGTCGTGGCGCAGCGGCTGTAACCGACAGGTAGTGGGTTCGATCCCCTCGATGCCTTTAATTTGGCGAAAAGTGGGGAACGGAAGTGGAACGGAGTGTCTTAGCACTAGGTTCCCAAGTTCCCTCTGCCTACCCTGCTGTGTGCGTGATACAGCGTGAAGCTATGTATGTATGTACGCTCTAGTAACGTTCAACAAGAAATGCCTCGAATTCAGCGGAATGATTTCAATTTTTCTTCTTAACGCGTGATTCTGCACTTAGCAAAAGGAACCTCGTACTAAGACACTTCGATCTCTTCTCTCCACTCGATTTTCGAGGCAATACGTATTGAGTGACGGAACTCAACACAGCTCGTTGTTTTAATATCAGAGCGAAAACATTAAAATAATTTTCTCGATTGGAAATAGAACCCAATGTCGCGTCACGCGTACAATAAAAGTCTCTGAAATCAGTTTATTCACATTCGTTGAAAGTCAAACACAAAATTCATTATATTTTTATTAATCACCGAGTCCTTGTCTTACATTAAGGCGTGAGTATGATAAATAATTCCTTAAGATATTTCATTTTCCTCGCCATTATTTTCTTTACTTGGAAAAGAGCAAATTAGGCACGTGAGAAACTCAGAATCTGTGGACGTTGAAAGAAGACACGATGGC
>DWMZ01003672.1:0-12473 GCA_018249855.1 Eueides tales michaeli | reverse complement strand
TTCTGGGGTGAATGCGGCAATATCGGCGGGATTGACATTGCCTTCCCTGGCCCTTGTAACACTCTGATGCCCATTCTTACTGTGTTCCGTCTTGATACTTTCTCGTCAGCTCGTTCTGCTGTATTCAGGAAATTTATTAATATAGGGTACCTTTGCCGTACAATTTTTTTGCCCCTTTATCAATGCGTGGGAGCATTTTCAATTATATACTTCTATAATTTATGTTAATAAGGTTGAAAAGTTTGTTTGTTTATTTGTTTTGGTGAAAGCGCTAATCTCGGAAACTACTGGATTGATTTTTTTTTTGCATTAGATAGTCTATTAATTGAGGAAGGCTATATTTATATGAGAATAAAATCTATATGTAGTGGAGATAAAATAAACAATGTTGAAAAAATGGCAAACTCGAAAACTTCCGTGAGTGCGCTGAGTAAAACGTTGAAGCTACGCAAAAACCAGGTATGACAGATATATACATCATAAAATTTTCTTAAAAATATATAATATCTATGTTAATTGTTACGAAGCGCATTATTCTGAGAACTGTACAATTTGTACTGGTTTGGTCAATTTATGCAGAAAAGGTATATTTATTTAGTTATTCTCATTCAAATATGCAGACGGAGCCGCAATTAAAAGCTAGTTTTAAATAAAAACTAATTACATATAAAGGGTCTACAGATAAACATTACAAAGTTTGGAACGCCAGAAGAGAACCAAAATGGATCATCATTCTTAAATATAATCGGATTCCAACAATGTTTACTTTTCAAATTGAGGACCTTCCTTCTTTTTTTAAGTCGCTTAAAAATATATGAATATTAGTGAACATTGGGTAAAATACGTATGCAAATACATTACCTATATGACGTACGTATATACATTACCTATATTTTATTCGAAAGATCAAACGGCTTGGAGAAATGTTTACATATAAATTAAATACCATCGTTTACTTGGTTCAACTAGAAAAATATATAATTGTAAATGGACAAGCAATATAGATGTATAGTAATTGCTTATCAAGAAAACATAATAAAAATACACGTAACAAGATATTTTTTTATATATATTTTTTAACATGGAAAGGGAAATTGGGAAATTTGTTTTAAAACATTTCGTTCTCATTGAGAAATTTAAATATTTTAAAAATATATGCCAAATGTATACCATGTATAGGTCAAATAGAATTACTAATACCTAAAAGCTTTTACTATTGCAGAACTTTATTTTATTTTATTTTGTCTTTTGCTTGACGTGTATTTTCTTTGATATTACTCTGTATTGAAATAAATTCTCCAAAAGATGTTAGTACTTAATATCTATACTTGTAATAACTGATTATATATGGCACATGTAATGGCGCCCAAAATAATATTTTTTAATTTTTTTCTTTGCGTTAGTACGCGCTTATTTCAGAAACGGCTGACGAGATATAAATACAATTTGCACTAATATATATTTTGCAACCTGCCTTCAATATTTTATTAGAACAAGGAAGTAATTGATAAAATAATGTTACACAGGCGGGCAAAGCCGCGGACCACTTGCTAGTTCTTAATAAAATCAAACGTGTCACCCCTGTCAACACAAATGACCTTTAAACTTTGCACACTATAGTCTTCCTAATAGGCTTAAGGAAGACAAACGAGCAGTATTTTCTTACGGAAGTAGATCATAGCCAACGCGTGTTAGTGGATATTTTGATGCATGTCACATAGTATGAAGATCGATGGAGCTTTTGCTGTTTGAAGCTTAATTTTCTTAGTATTTCTATTCGTGACCATTTGATAGTGTAATCTAGATATTAAATATAAAAAAAATGGACGAACAAGAATCGAACCTGTCTCATGACCTACATAATGATATTAAGAAAGTATTAAAATCGATAATTATTTAAATAACATTTAAAAATAAAATGTTTTTGAATAATGGGAGTACCCTGACGTTTGAGATCTGTCGTGGCACAAGCTTGAGACTATAAATGCGACAGGCTGTGGGTCCACCCCACCCCACTTCACGAAGAAGTGAAATGTTTAATATTTTTAAATTAAATGTTTTTATTTCTTCAAGACAAAGCGCGGTGTTGAATTCCGCCATTTAACAATGCCTCAAATTAGGCGGAAAGTGAGGAACGAAATGTGCCTTAACACTGAAGACATGTAAATATTTCATTAATTCAATGTTATGCAATATTATATATTTTTTACAGACAAAAATGTAATGTATCTTTTTTAATATATTGTTTTTTATATAATGAAGTCACTAAGTCAGAGGCTCCCATTTGGCTACCCTTAAAAATACGGGGATAGCGAGGAGAAAAAAATGGAAAGTTTTAATTTAAATATTCTTACGTCTTTTTATCACAGTACCTATATCCCTTGTATCTTACAAAATTACACAATTTACATTTGAAGTACTAATTCTGGCTGAACACTTGATTTAATTTACTTAATGAACAAAGTTTTTTTTAAATATTCTTCTTGATTTTTCGATGTTTTCTTTCCGTAAATGTTGGGTCTAATATTGCAAACCTAATATCAACTAACCCAGTTCAAGATTAAAAGCTGTAGCCCGTAACTTTGTTTCGAAGGAATTTTGGGAAATTCTCTCTTTGCGCTCTCCCACATTCCCCAAGGACCCTACATGCCTAATTAGATTTTCATAAAGAGCGTTATTTTGTCTGTGTGTTGTCTTTCACTTAATAACGCAAAAGATTTCACGAATAATAAATATTTTATTATGAAAATTATTGTTAGTCTAGGTCTGTTGTGTGACTGTAAACGACAGGTTGTAGTTTCGATCCCCACCCGAGGAAATGAAATATTTAATATTTTCAATTTAAATATTTAATGGTTTATTTCTTCGCTGTGGTAATAAGGAAAAAGCGCGGCGTTGCGTTCCGCCACTCAACACGCAATTCGGCGGAAAGTGGGGAACGAAAGTGGAACGGAGTGTCTTAACACTAGGTTCCCAAGTTCTCTCTGTCTACCCTGCCATGTGCGGTATACAATGTGAAGCTGAGGAGGTTGTTAGTCTATTAAAAGATTTATCCTCATATATTATTTTATACAATTTCTAAAAAGAACATTTGCTACTAATAAGTCTTTTTCTTAACTTTTGTTTGATTTTTCCATTATTCCACTATGTATATTTGAAAACATGATAAATAACATACATACACCAACATATTATGTTTAAAAAAAAATTAAGCGAAATATTTATGTGCAAACTGTTGTATCCATAATTATATTCTTTTTTCTTTTCTTTCGCTTCACGCAGAGGGAACCTGGGAACCTATTTTTCTCTATTTTGTTCTTACTCCATTCTGTTCCCCACTTTCCGTCGAATTTGAAGCATTTCGTGTTGAGTGGCGAAACTCAATGACGGGCCTTACTTTGTTACCAGAATGAAGACATAAAAACATTAATTTTAAAAATTTCAAATATTAAGTATTTCATTTCCTCTTACTTACTTTTAACAGTCAATACGCTTGTGCTCCTGCGTCACGTTAGGCCTCTAGCCATAATGAACTTCACGTGTAAAATTTTGTTTCTTTAGGACTGTTATTGTTTCCTTTAATACCTTACAATGAATTATGTAAATTTAACTGATTAATCTATTTTTCAGTTAAAGTGTTTAAAAATATACAATTATATTTTTTGTTTTACGCTCTTCTCAGGAGGGTAGAGTGAATCTAGGAACCTAATGTTAAAGCACTCCGTTCCTTCTTTTTTTTATGAAAAAGACTACGGCAAACGAGCGTACGGGAGATCTGATGGTAAGTGATCACCGTCGCCTACGGCCCCGTGTAACACCAGGGGAGCTACAGGTGCAATGCTGATATATAATATGGATGGACACCGGGGCCCGGCATTACCTAATGCGAAAAGCAATGGCCAAAGCCACTACTTAACGCCCGTTTAAAATGCCGGGGGTGGTAATTATCTGGTCGAGTCTGCCCATGCGTGTTGCCATTGCTGACAACGTGACTTTTCCACTCGTACTTTAGTCGCCTCTTACGACACCATCAGTACCAGGGTGGTCCTATTCTAAGCCGGAATCACATAGCAAGTGGCCCGACCCAATCGATCTAATTCGAATTAATTCGATTGGGTAGAAGAAAGTAACGCCGCGACGCTTTCTGCATTAGAAAGTGTAAAATACTAAATTTAGATGGAAAATCAAAAAGCTTGGTTATAACAGATATAGATGATATTTTACGATAATGTGACTTCTATATAATAAAATTAAAAATATTTCTCCCAAGTTTATATGCTACAGCTACACGTTGTACCCCGCACATGGCAGGATATGCAGAGGGAACTTGGGAACCTAGTATTAAGACGCTTCGTTCCGTTCCCACTTTGCGCCGAAATTAAGGCATTGCGTGTTGAGTGGTGAAATTGGGCGCGCTCTGCCTTGTTGCCATGGCAAAGAAATGAAAATATTAAATACTTTTTAAAATATTAAATATTTCATTTCTTTGAGTAGGAATTGAACCCACCAACGCGTTTACAGTCACACGCTTAGCGTATGGGCCACGACAAATCTCAAACTTATATGCAATCGAAATTAAAGTAGGATAGAGTCTAGAATGATATCTATCTTGTAATATATTTATATTATTTATATGTATGTCCAAACCTTCCTATCTACAGTAGAGTATACGGTAAAAAATAAGTTATAAGACCTAGGTTCCAAGTGATCATGACCAATTTGAAGGCAGTATCTATTAAGTGAGTAACACAGATTTTTCTTATCAGAAAAATAAAACTAAAATAATTTTAAATTTCATATTTTCTTCTGATAGGGGGTAGATACTACGTTCACTACGTACATTAGCACATACTTATATAAATAAACTCACCAATATACGCTCTAACGTCGTAAGAAGTGCCGATGGGCGCTCCGTGGTATTGCTTCGCTGGTACCAGCTGTACACTTGGAGGGGCTAGTGGGGTTAGTTCCAAGTGGAAAGGGAAAGCATTTGTTCCTAGCCTTTTGATGAGAGCATCCTGTAATAAAATTAATTGTATTACAAATTGTAATTGTAATAAGGCATTGAGTTCCGCCACTCAACACGCAATGCCTTAAATTCGGCGGAAAGTGGGGAGCGGAAGTGGAACGAAGTGTCTTAACACTAGGTTCCCACGTTCCCTATGCCTACCCTGCCATGCGCGGGGTACAGCGTGAAGCTGATTATTTTTTTATGATTACTATTTGTAAAGTGGGAAATGGTAGTGTCTAAATAAGGACAGACGGCGTAAAAACTAGGTTTCAAGTTCCCCTTCGCATACCCTGCTAGGGAGACAAACTAAATACTTATACAATTGCACAAGTTCATTTTTTTTAACAACATGGTAAGCAAAGATAACAAAATGTGAAACCAAAACAAAATTTTTCATTTATTTTCCGAATTCGAGGCACAGTGTGTTGAGTGTCATATGTCGACAGATTAAAAGCTTCGTAATATTTTTGTAGTAGTATCAAACATATTAAATTACGCCTACTATTCTTAAACTACTATTTTTTACAATAAGTTTAGCCTTATAATAGTCAGAAGCCGTGAAAATATATTAGATAAAAAAAAACAGTTTTTATATACATACATACATTTTTATCAAATAAATAGGCATGTCGTATAAACGCGTTGTTAGTTTGGATTGCCACACGAGGAAATTAAATATTTTACATTTTCATTTCTGCCGTCTGTTAATAAGACAACACGCGATGTTGAGTTCCACTACGCAGCGATTTTCCTTGATATTCAGAGTGAAGAAATAAAATTATAGAATATTTCCTCTCCGACCGAGCTCAGCGTTTACAGTTGCAAGATTATGCATTTGCGCCACGAAAAGTCTTATAATATTAATAATATATTATATCACATAAATATTACTAACTTGTAGTGGCGTGTTGGGTTCTTTCTCTAGATTGCAGTGCAGAGGCCACACTTGTGCGAGACTCATGATAGCTTCATTGCAGAACTTCAAGCCCATTACTTCTTCGTCTTCTCGACCGTATCTATTCAAAATAAAATTAATTAATGATACGTACAAACATTAAAGTAGAAATAAGCTGTGAGATTTGAACCCGCGTGTCTTGGAAACCATCCAAGCGTTCTGGCCACTAAGCCATACATTCTCTGAGAACGTTCAAACTCCGCTGCGTTCAAATTTTTATACGTTTTGTAAATAAGTATTTTTCTTAATTAAGTGTGGATTAACACTATAAAAAATGAAATAAGTAGTAAAATTAAAATATTAGGCGCCTATACTTAAATACAACTTAAGTTACAGTGAAAAAAAAATATAACGCAATATTGCCAAGTTTATTTGGCAATATTTCTTACGGCCAAGGACATTTCAAATATATTTACTTGGCAATATATCAACTAATAATATAATGTCTTATAAAAGTAGTTTTATATTACTGTGCTAACAATTTGTAAGAAAAAAATATTTTATCTATCTTCAATTTTTGACACCTATCTTAGCGGCGCAATAAACGGTAAACTTAACATGTTGTGGGTTCGATCCCCACTCGAGGAAATAAAATATTAATATCTTTGATTTTCGCGATTGTTACACGTTTTAAATGAAACACCTATAACCGGTTCCAAAAATGTGTAAAAATCAATATACGCGATTAATCCGGTTAAAAGTGTTTCATTTAAAATGAAATATTTATTATTTTCAAATGAAATATTTAATGTTTTCATTCCTTCGCTCTGATAAAAAAAGCAAAAGCGCGGCGTTGAGCTCCGTCATTCTACACAAAATTTCCGCAGAAAGTGGGGAACGGAACGCAGTGTTATAACTCTAAGTTACCCTCCGCTTACCCTGCTAAGAACGGGTTACAGCGTGAAGCTGAAAAAAAAACTATAATACCTTAAATATAAAAGTTATGAATTAAACATACAACAATATAATAAAATATAATACAGGGACATCTCATCACAGCTCATCCTTCCGCTGCTTATCCTTCTACATGGAAAATAACATGAAGCAGCTTTTTCATGATGTATATGAAAAAGCTCAATTAATATAAAACTAAATTGCTATGTTACCTAACTCATAATATTTGAAGCCCCTTTACCCCAGCTTTACAAACAACTTAATGCCAAGAGATTTTATTCTCTATCCAAATAAAAGACGTAATTTATGTGAACAGAGCATAAAATGTAAATCACTTTAATCATTTCCCGGAACGGTAATCAAACTTCCAACCATGGTATTTGAAGTAACATTCCACTGAATCAAGATTATTTCTTAAATCAGAATCAGGTCTTTTATCTTGTGGTCGTTAACGTACGGCTGTAAGTACAACAGGTTGAGGGTTCAATTCCTTTTCGATGAAACACGCTACATCACCAGAATTGAGCAAAAAATGGGGACGAAAATGTCTATATGGAAACAGAATGTCTTCATTGTGAAGTCGAAGGTCCCCTACTATGAGGCGGAATACAGAGTGAGATAAACAAAGGAAAAGACAAAAACATCTTAAATAGATCATTCTTATTAATATTATAAAACTTGTATATATAATTATATAATAATTGTTCCTAAAACAACAATAGCACGGTTTCAGGTGGCTTTGGTTAGGTGAAATCAAATTTATTGCATATACACACATGTAAAGTACCTACCGTAGTTGCTGTTGCTTTTAATTGTGTTTGTTATGATAACAGCAGCACACGTTTAAACATGGAAGATTACGAAATTAGTTCTCAGATATATATACAATACCGTACATATAAATTGTATTAATTATATATATAATTGGTACAACTTATGTGTACGATAAAGTGTGAAGCTATATAGCAACATTTAAAAGTTAAAAAGAACTCTTACTTCCTCATCTGACCAAAGTAGCTTTTATACTACTCATCTGATTTTCATGAAATGAAGCTAAGAACTATTGCGATTAACAAGATTTTTAATGGAAAAAAACGGATATCACGGCCACAGACAGTAACATATACTTGCCAATCTTTTAACACTCCTCTTTCTGTTCAGAGTAGGAAAAGTGTTTTCCCCTTTTATACATTCTCTCTCTCTCTTTCTCTCTTTCAGCTTTACGCTGTATCCCGCTCACGGCAGGGTCGACAGAGGAAACTTGGGAACCTAGTATATTAATATACTCCGTTCTACATCCGTTATACATTCTGACACATTTCAAACTGAATTTACTACTAAGCTTAGCAGAAATTGAAGCTGTCAGTATTGATTGCGATATCCCTCAACTGCGATACGAAGTAATCAAAAGTTATATAATGTAGGCTCAAGCTAGCTCGTTCTTCTAATAATTGCGAATTATCAATACACATTCGTATTGACATAATTTCCCAATGTGTTTGTATTTTCTCGTATATTTACTATCGAATCTTTTCAAAGTTATTTTTTTTGAGCATCCCGCACACATCCCAGGGCAGGCAGAGGCAATTTCACAACTTTTCACCTAATTTGAGACATTATATGTTGTGTGACGGAAATCTTTATCTTGTTATTTTCTTTGAAAATATTGAATATTTCACTTTTTTAAGCGGGCTTGTGGGTTCGATCCACAACCTTTTGTTTACAGTCACATGCTTGAGCCTCTGCGACACGACAGGCCTTTGTTGTTGAGTAATTGATTTTTGTACTAGACTACTAATTGTATAAACATGTCTTACAATAAAAAAGCCAAAAACACTTTTTTCACACTTTTTTCCTGGCATAAATCTTTCTTTTGTTCAGCCCTTTTAAGATTTACTAAGCTGCTAAGTTAAGAATTCTAATTGCATAAATGTGCACAAAAGAAACTAGGTATGAACGAGTTCTAATTTTGATAGAGATATTTTCTGAACTCAAGAACAGTATCTTACAGATAATACTTTTTAAATTATTCTTTGTGTTACAGGAATTTAACTCACTCAATCAGTTTGAAAACTAAAACTAGAGTTACTTTTTTAGCTACACGTTGTATTCCGCTCATAGCAAGGTAGGTAGGGAGAAATTGGAAACCTATTGTTAAGACACTCTATTTTCGATCAAACATTTCTATTTCTCACTTTTCGCCGAATTCTAGAGACTGAGTGGTGGAACTCAACACCGCGTTTTGCAACACTATCAGGCCGAGAGCTGTAAACCTATCGCGTTTACAGTCGCACGCTTGTAGAACTGTGGCCTCGCAACATTTTTTATCACACAATAAATTAGATTTCTACATTTACATACTTGTAAAAAGCCTTTTAATTTTACAGGCATTTTATAAAACCTTTTTCCCTAACATCAGAATGTTGGACACATTTTTGAAACTAACAAAATTATTTAGCTTTCTTTTAGTTATTCCTCGAAAGAAATAGACTTTTGATCAAGTCTGTCAAACGGTTTTAGGACTAATTAGGCAAAACCCAAAACAAAATATCTTTGTTTTGACTGAAATTTGAAAATTCTCAGGATTGACTAAAAATTTTTGCTCAAAGGCCGTAAATAGAATTTATTTCGGGGTTTACTTAAGGAAGATCAAATCTAGGATAATCGAATCATAGTGAGAAGATACTGCGTATCGACTTAGCCATAATAAGAGAACAAATGTTTACAAAGAGTATCTGTCATCTGAATTGCTTAACTTTATGAAATGGGTCGATTCATCCACAGCGACTCTCGTGTCAAAACATCGAGAGGTACTTAACGTAAATACAGAGTAAAGTGTACACCCATAAATTCTAAATAAATGAAAATTAATTTACCCAGTAGTATGGTTAAATTTACAGAGTTCAATCCAATCGATACAATTATATATCAATCTAATAAATCAATAATATAATCTACAAAATATCGAGTTACATCCTCTTGTCTCGAGTTAAATCTTTTTATCTAGAGTTCATTAGTGCGTTCACTTAGCTCCTGGATGCTCAGCATTGTAGCAATATTTATTAATTATACTTAGCTTCATGCTGTATCCCGCATGTGGTAGAGTACCTTGGAAACCTAGTGTTCAGACACTCCGTTCCTTTTTCCACTTTCCGCTGAAGGCATTGCGTGTTGAGTGGCGGTACGACGCGTTTTGCCTTTTTACCAAAGCGAAAAAATGAAAACATTAAAAATTGAAATAGAAAATATTAAATATTTCATTTCTTCGAGTAGGGATCGAACCCACTGCAGACCTCAATAATAATATATGTTATATAATATTTAGTTTATATTTCACTATAGTAATTAATATAATAGATCCAATATTTATTATTACATGAGAATTGAGATGTATGTTTACTTTGGTAAATGATGATTCATAGTTTAAATTGGCAATGATTAATGCAAATAACTATAAATAAATAAAGATATATCCGTCGTAGAGCTGTGGGGCGTCTGTCTTTAAGTAGAGTGTAGGTTGAATCCACTAAAAGAGAAAATTTTTGTTTCTTTTACAGCCTCACATCTCACACCTCACCTCCTCAGGGAGAGAGGACCTGGAAATCCTAGTTATAATATACTTTGCTCTCATTAAAGTACTTTTGTTTCCCCACTTTTCGCTCAATTTGAGGCATTGCGTGTTGAGTGACTTAGTCCAATTCCTTTCGCTTATTTTATTCTACGCTCCTATAATATATATATTTCTATACATTTCTATATATATATCTATTCATTTTATCGCGTAACATCCGGATGGGATGGCGGGGAACGAAGTATTTATCTCAGTTTGATATATGCAGAACAAAGAAATATGAAAAGAATGATTCCATTACTTTCACACGTAAAATGCAGGGGTTACGCACTGATCACTAGCGATACGTTTTTATCAAACTATTTATAATCTGTTTTTTAATTTTAGAATTTTGACGTAGCTTGATGAGAACGTATGGCTTAGTAGTCAGAGCGCTAGGAAGGCTTAAAAGAAACGTGGGTTCAATTTTTTATACGCTTTCTAAACAAGAATTTTTCTTTCTTAAGTATAGATTAACACTTTAAAAATAGAAAAGAATTAACGTCATTTATTTTGTCATTTTCCTAATCTATCCTATGCAGACTAATTTGTATACAACCTCACATAATAGTTTCCATTTGCTTGGTTTCGTGATAATACAGTCGGAGTATTCATCGCCCACACGGTCTCACGGCGTAAGTTACTTTCATAAATCATTCCTTTTCAATAGAAAACATTGTATATTTAGACGTATACAAAGAGTTACATTAGTCATATTTATATGTCTATATTAAAAAAAATTGCCTAATTTTGTGTGTGATAAAAAAGTTTTTTGTGTGTGACAGAATGATAATTTTTATACCTTTTTGTAGCTTTACTACTACTATGACAGGGTAGGTCGAGAGAAGTTAGTGGGAATCTTAAAATGGAAAATATTAATATGGCTATTACATACTTACTTACTTATCTTCACGCTATATCCCTAGCGAGGGAGGCAGAGAGAACGGAGCGCCAAACGCTACGGTCTCAGAATACCTATTTCGCCTCGTCCACTGTCATCAACCTCTTCATACATGCCCTCCGAGGTGTCCTCATACTTTTTATGTGACCTTCCTCCAGTATCGTAGATACTATGTTTTCGTCGGTCAACTGAGGTCTCTCCATCCCTCTCTTACCACTCACTTTTCTTTCATAAATATTTTTATCATTCTTTCATGACTCTTCGCTGGACGTGCCCAAACCACCTGAACACGTTCTACTACATTCACACTGTGACATTCACGCCTCTACCTACCATTCGGAGTATCTCTACATTGGGTATGCGTTCAGTTAAACTGACCCCGCATGTCCTACTCTACTGGAATCTCCACAGTATTCATCTTTTTTGCATTCTTCTTCTGTAATACCCACGTTTAGCTCCTGTACAACAACGTCGATACCAATACTGTATTGTGTACGCCCAAACGCGCAGCTATACGTTTCATCGTCTCAACAATGCAGCCATGGCACCGTTAACTCTGTTCCCGGCAACAATACGCCTTTTCACATCAAATTTGTCTCATTTAGTGCAAAATTTCATAACTGTAGGTATTTTGGAGTTATCCTATAGATTTCGATTATGTCGCGAATTTCATAGAGAAACCAGCATACATAATGCATGAATGCTTATTTTTTTTTATTGCATTGATTCAGAAACTTTCAAGTTCAGGTCTACAGAGATCTCTCAACTGGAGGTTCAGGTCACTATCTTGAATCTACGGTTAAGTGTGATACCTCCAAGTGATCTCAAGATAAAATGGTCTTTGATGTCTTGATAGTGACCCTACAAGGGGTCCGTTTTCACTATTTGATGCCTTAAAAAGTAAGCAACGTAACCCTAAAAACGTGTTCTTATTTTACTATTACTTACCTAAAAGTCAAAGTAACTTGGCCAAATAGTTTTTTATTTTCCATATTATCGGTATCCACGTGCAGAACGCCTTGGATTTTGTCGATGCAGCCATTTTCCACCACCAAGTCTCTTGAGGCCAAATATAATGTTAACTTGTTGTTTGGTGATGATT
>DWMZ01003671.1:0-12473 GCA_018249855.1 Eueides tales michaeli | reverse complement strand
AAAAATATAATTACTTATTTTCACTAATTTTAAAGTGTTAATACACATTTAGGATATAAGAATATAATTACTTACATATTTTGAAAACATATAAAAGTCTGAACGTAGCGCGATTTGAACCGCCTCTTGAGAATGTTCAAGAGTCTGTTTTTTTTTTCATAATAAGATTTTTATCTACACTTATGAAAACCTGAGTATGGTAACACTCTACTCACTCACCTTCACGCTATACCCCGCACATGGCAGTGTAGAAATGAATATATTAAATATTTAAATTGAAAATGTTAGATTTTTAAATTGACAATATTAAGTATTTCATTTGCCCGAGTGGGGATCGGAACCCACAACCTGTCGATTACAGTTACACACTTGTGCGCCACGACAGGCCCCACTTATGGTAACACTTTACAAATAGTCAAAATAAAAAATATAATTATTAAGAAAAATAATCACCTGAGCCCGATCAATTTTACGGCTAAAAGTGATAAAAAAAAAATTAAAAACTACATTCCATAACTCGTTTCAGCGTTAAATATTTGCTCGTTACTCGAGCTTAAAAATACATCAGAGTTTTGTCTGTCAGGTTTCACTCTATAATATATGAAAAATAATTAAAACAAAGCGCGGCATTCAGTTCCGCAACTTAACATATATCATCTTGGACAGAAATATAATGCTGGTGTAATAAAATATGCGATAAACGTAGCTAGGCCTGATTGTAAATGACAGGTCGTGGGTTCGATCCCTACTCGAAGAAATGAAATATTTTGTATTTTCAAATAAAATATTTATTCTCATTTCTTCTCTCTGATAACAAGTTAAAACGCAGCGTGGAGTTTCGCCTCTCAACAGACAATGCAGCCCTTTTTTTCGAATTGTTGGAAAAGGATCGGAGTGTCTTAACACTAGGTTCCTAAGGTCCCTCAGCCTACCCTGCCATGTGCCGGATGCAGAGTGAGGCTGAAAAAAAAAATATTAAAAAATAAAAACAATAAAGAGGCCTGTCGTGGCGCAGCGGCACAAGCGTGTGGCTGTAACCGACAGGTTCTGGGTTCGATTCCCAGTCGAGGAAATGAGATATTTAATATTTTCAATTTAAATATTTAATGTTTCATTTCTTCGCTCTGGTAATAAGGCAAAGCGCGTCGTTGAGTTCCGCCACTCACTCACGCAATGCCTCAAATTCGGCCGAAAGTAGGGAAAGAAAGTGGAACGTAGTGTCTTGACACTAGGTTCCCAGGTTTCCTCCGCCTACCTTGCTTTGTGCGGGATACAGCGTGAAGTTAAAAAAAAATGAACATTCCGTTGATCATGCAGATAAATTTAACTCAATAAAGATACATAACGGAGGGGGAAATCGAAAACATTTGCTCTAAACTTAACGCTCTCGGTAAGCAAAAGTAAAGGTGAGGGGTAAAGTAAAGGTAAGTAAAAGTAGAAAATGTTAAGTAAGTAAGTTAAAAAATTATAAGAGGCCGTAACGTTTTACGGTAGCGAATTCAATAATATCTTCTAAAAACTTTCCTCACTCAACGTACAAAGTTCAGTGTATTGAGCATAAAAGAGAACGGAGTGCCTAAACACGCAATTCCACTAACCTAACCCGCTGCAATTGCAATTTATCCCGCATCGTGATAAATTGCATTCTTTAATACCTACCATATATATCACTCTTAATTGAGCCATACCTTTATCTCATCATTGCCATTGCATCAAAACAAGTGTTGGAGTAACACGCTAATGTACATATAAAAATAACAAATAATAACGCGGCTTCGTTTTTAATGAGAGGTTATATATTAGTATAATTATTGCCACTTGTTACTCGATACGCTAAAAGCTTGACATATATGGTAAACTTTCTTACTTACTACCTACAATTCGTATATCCTATGAACAAACGAGTGTAAGTACGAAAATTGATTCAATATTTTAAGTTTGTATAGTCTCGCGACTCAAACGCGACTTCGTCCGCTTAAGCTTTTTTTTGTACTATGGGCAAAATATACAAAATTATAATGTATATTACTGCAAGGTTTCATCAAATTCCTTTCAGTGGTTTTTGCGTGAAATTGAAACAAACATAACATGCTCATAAACTTGTCATATTTATAATTTTAGTAGAATAGTTTTGGCCTGTCGTGGCGCAGCGGCACAAGCCCGTGACTGTCAACGGTTGTGGGTTGGATCCCTACTGAGGCGTCGAGTTCCGTCACTCAACAGGCAGTGTCTCAAATTCGGCGGAAAGTGGGGAACGAAACGGAGTGTATTAACACTAGGTTCCCAAGTTCCTATATGCGGAATACAGAGTGCAGCAGCAGCAGCTTAGTAAGAGAGTAGGATAGTTAGTTTATTTCGCTTTTATCTAAGATAAATTATAACAATATTTTAATTATTAATGTTTACTTATAATTTTTGGATCTTTTTAACATAATTGAACTTATATCCCTTTTTCCTTTAAGAATTCCTACAAAATATATTGTAATTGCAAAATTAATGGTGTCCGCACGTAGGCATCTCACACACTTTGCTAAATTGAACAAATATATCAATACATTTTATGGTTATATCTTTAGTGAGACATACAGCAAGTGTTTCTGATTTTCTTTAAAAAAAATCATAAATGCGGCCATATTTTGTTTTGAGGGTAAGCAGGAGAAACCTAGTGTTAGATAGTCCATTTTTCAATATACACAATTTATAAGACAAAGCGCGAAGAGTTGCGTATCTTAACGCCGCGTTCAACCAAAGCGTGAAAATGTTTTTTTTATACTAAATTTTAAGACGTATAAAAATTTGAATAAAACAGGATTTGAACCCGAAAATGCCTCTTGAAAACCGTCCAAGCGCTCTGACCAACTAAGCCGTTCGTTCTCACCAAGCTACGTCGAAATTCTTATACACTTGTTACAACTTATTTATGTTGTCAGCATCTCGGTCGGGAATTTTTACAAAAATCCGCTACCCAAAGACAATTCGTTAGAATTATCGTTCGAATGCTATTTATTAAATATTTTTACTATTTTTAAAGTGTTATAGTTACATAAATAAGATGTAACAAGCGTATAATAATTTCGACGAAGCTTGGTGAGTTCGAATGGCTTAGTTGGTCAGAGCGCTTGGACGGTTTCCAAGAGGCGCGGGTTCAAATCGTGCTTCGTTCAAATTTATATATTGTTTTTAAATTTAGTATTTTTCTTTCCTAAGTGTGGAATAACACTTTAAAAATAGTAAAAAATTTTTTGTACTATAAAATAAAGAGGCAGGAATAAAATGGTACCAAAAATATCTCTCACAAAGAAGCACGTTACTGTAACGCGGAAAATACTATGTTACTTCTACGTATACTTTGTATCTTATAATTCCGCAAATATTTTTATAATCGTTTGAAGTGAAACGTAAAATATCTAGAATGGAACAAGCGGAAAAAAAGACGATATTTATTATTTCAGAACCAAACACATATTAATATAAATTTGATAACGCCGCTTTTCAACGCCCAAGTGCAAGTTTAATAAAAAAGGCGTTTAGTTCCGCTAACACGCAGTGCCTCGGCACGGCAGTGTCTCAACGGGAACGAAGTTTTTTCACACTAGAATCCTAATTTCCGTCACTTAATAAAAACGTATGTACATGTGGTTTCACAAAATAATGTTTCTTAAAAAAACAGATACATGTAAACAATTTTTATGTATTACGCTCGATTCCGAAGTATCTCCTAGCATAGTAGAAAAAGGGAACCTGGTAACCTAGTGTTAAGACACTCCGCTCCGCGAGGGAATGAAATATATAATATTTTCATTTCTTCGCTCTGGTAACAATACAGATATAACATGGGCAGACTCGACCGGATTGTTACCACCCCCGGCATTTAAAACCGGCTAAAGTAGTGACCTTGGTCACTGCGTTTCGTATTGGGTAACGGTCTCCTGTAGCTCCTCTGGTGCTACACGGGGCCATGGGCCACGGTGATCACTACCACCAGGTGACCCATACGCTCGTTTGCTGTCTTTTCCATAAAAAAAAAAAAAAAAACAAGACAGCGCCGCATTGATTTCCACCACTCAACACACAATACCTCAAATTCAACGGAAAGTGGGATAACGGATGTGGAACGGAGTACCTTAACAGTAGGCTACCAAGTTCCCTCTGCCCACCCGGCCATGTGCGGGATACAGCGTGAAGCTGAAAAAAGGGAAAAAAAAGAATGCCGAAAAGAATATCTATATTTCCGTCTTCATTAATCACATATTAAAAATACACTTCGTATATAGTAGTTTCTAAGATATTCGCGGTCAGCCAAACAAACGCTTCAGTTAATATATTTTTTAATTATGATAGATACGGTTTAATATATTTAAAAAAATAAAAACTAGCTGATCAAACAAAAAATTAAGAAATAATTTGTGGTAAAAGTATTGGTATTGTTTTCATTTTCTTTCAATTTCTTTGGGAAAAAATCTATTTTTTTGCTTATTAATATTTTTTTTATAAATTAATAAATTTAACAAACTTTAATCTCGAAATACGTTCCTTGCGAAATAAAGGAGAGCAGTAAGAGGGGATTACCCGAAATTCTTAGGTCAACGAAATTAAAAAACGCAAGTCGCTGGCGGTATATATAAGTATTTTATATTGCATCTTTCCGATAGATGGCGTATGTTGAGCATAACTTAATATATCGAAAGCCACGAAATGGTCTCGCTGTAACTAATCAATAGAGTTTAATCTAAAAATAGACTTGAGAGGCTAAGCTCGGCTAGATCTAGACTATGTATAGAGATTGTGTTTCACGCTGTATCCCGTAGATAGCAGGATAGGCAGAGGGAAAATAGTGTTTAGACACTCCGTACCGAAATTATCAAGTCATTAAAGCACCTTAGCGCCACATTTTGTCTTTATCAGTACGAATGGGCATCGAACACGCAACCGTCGACGTTACGTATGACACGCCAATGAAATGCTCGCATCTTGGTCTATATCAAAGGTATCATTGACACTGATTGTCAAACTTTAATTGATTGTCAAACTTTAATTGATTATAAAAAAAAAAGAAATGTTCCGCTGGGTTTCTTGCTCGGGTTCTTCTCAGGTCTAAGTCAATCACTTTAATGAACTAGTGGTAGATTGTGTGACGTTCAAAAAATGAAGCTTGTAACTTCTTATTTTGAACAAAATTATTTGAACTTTATCTCTTCCTTAAACTAGAAGGCACAAAACGAAATTACTGTACTCAAAAAAGAAGAAATTACTGTACTTAAAGAAGAAGAAAGAAGTTGGTCATGTAGGTAGTTCGGAAGGTATAGGGGTGCAATATGAGATGATTTCTCGAAATTCCCAAGACGAAGAACAAAAAATGGATTTTTTCGTTTCTCACTCACTCACTCAGCTTCACTCTGTATTTCGCACATGGCAGGGTAGGCAGAGGGAGCTTGAGAACCCAGTGTTAAGACTTCGTGCCGTTCCTCACTTACAGCCGTACTTGAAGCAGATTTTTTTTCATTTCATTTCTGTAAGTTGGTGACTAATTCTTATAAGAAATGGAATAATTAATAGATGAATTATGCAAAATTACGCAATAACAATTTATTTTTAATTTGTCTTTATAAATATATTTAAAGTAACGAAAAGAAGCCAAGTGTGAGTCACCAACTAAATCTTGAGAGTTCCGTTACATATATACTAGTGTTTATTATTTTACTAACATACTCTAGGCATTGTAGTGCAGTTGCACGCCTGGCAGTGAACGGGACGAATGCAGGTTCGGTTCGTGAATACAAAGTGAGATTAAAACAGAGTGAGACGTAAAATATTCTTCTAATACACTTATTTTTAGTGTATTAGAAGAATATTTCACGCTGTACATATTCTGCACACATCAAGGTGGGCATGTGTCAAAAACACTATATTCTCCTATTTCAGACATTAAGTGCAGAACGATAATATCTAGTCAGAGTGAGTTACAGGTATACGCCGCCGCAATTGGAAAAAAAAATGTGTATTCATTGCGGATCCCGAAAATAAATTAATTCGTTAACAGTCAATACGACATGGGTACCTTAAAAATCGCATCTACATATATCTTAAAGGCCACCAACACACCTGTAGCTCCTCTGGTGTTACACGGGGCCGTGGGCGGTGGTGATCACTTACCATCAGGTGACCCGTACGTGTGTACAACAGAGGGCTAGATCACTCTCTTGCTTCCCACAATTAATAACATCACGCACCAAGTGACAAATCATAGATATATATAAAATGGGGAAGCACCTTTATCATAAATACATACATATTATAAGCATTTCTACGTGGGTGTGCCAATAAAAAAATCTATAGAATATTTATTGTAATGGTCAAAGAAAAATACTTCCCACATATGGAAAAAATCCATTTATACTATTTTTATAAATTCACGCATATAGATTGTAGGGTAGGCAGAGGGAACTTGGGAACCTGGTGTTAAGTCAGCTCGATGTATTGTCACCTGTGCTGTAACTGGCAAGTTTCACGAAGATACAATTTTCATGTGATGAAGTGATTTGAATTTAATTCTTATTTTTTTACATAATTACAAGTCGACCTGCGATAAAAGAGTGTTATAAAATATTTAAATTTAAAGATTTTTCTATGAATCATGCAAAAAAAAAGTTAAAAAAAAAGTTTTTAAAAAAAAACTAAAAGCAACATTTAAAAGAAGATGATAATTAATTGAGTAATTAATAAAAATACTTATAAATAAAAAATATATTAGTATTATATGATACACATTACAGTGAATGTTTTCTTTAATTTCACGCTGTATCCCGCACCTAGCGGGATACGCAAACGAGACTTAGAAACTAGTGTTACGACACTCCGTTTAATAAATATATCATTTCCTCAAATGAATATGGGAATAGAACCCACGACCTATAGCGTGTACACTCGTACGCCACTGCCACAACAAGTGTCAGTAGTGTATGTATATATGTTAATTTTACAAAAACGCTACAGAATGCAGAATGTGTAGCACAAAAGATTTATTTTCACTGTACATGCGGTCCATTTTTACATCTTTAAATATTCATTAACTTTAAAGGCCCGATCACTGTCACAGTAGCACAGTGGTTGTGCTAAACTAATTTCATGCTGGTAACAGGATCTATTACGGAAACATTTTTAGTTGTTAAGTTTTTATAAGTAGCGTCGCCACGACCATGCGGGCGAAGCCGCAGAAAAAAAGAGTCTAATTTTTCATTGGAGTCACTGATCGCTAATCGGTGTTGAGTTACGCAAATCAACCGGCAATATGTTAACACTATTTTCCCACTGCCTACCGTTTTATGCGTATAGAGAAGAAATTCTTTCTCTCTCTCTCTCTCTCTCACTTTTGTTTTTTTTTTCAGAAAATCAGCCGCCATATTGAGTATATCAAACAAATTATAGCCGATGACACTTGTGATGAAGACAAATCGATTGACGCCCCATTTATCAAAATCAGTTCAATAGGGGCGATGTTACAGAGAAAGGGCTGTATGTACGTACAAATCTACACGGAAAGACATACATACATATTTAAATTTACCTATTAAGACAGTATAAATACATAAAAAAAGCTAATATATGTACATTATTTATAATTTAATACATAATCTTACTTCTTCCGCAAAAAAAATATAATTTAGTGTAGGTAGGTACTTCAATTACAAAATTCACGCTGTGTCTCGTAGAAAGTAGGGAAGTCAAAGGGTGTGTTAAGTCACTCTGTTCCCCACGTTTCACCCAATTTTCGTAACATTGCGCCATTAAACAAATGGCGGAACCAAACGCCGCACATTGTCTTGATGTTGTAAGAAGAGCGAGTTCAACAGGTTCTTTTCCGAGCTTAACGCTTCATCCCACATATAAAAGGATTGATATAAGGAACTTAATCTCCTACCACAATAAGATACGCCGCTCAACACGTGCACTCAATGCCTCAAATTCGGCGGAACGTGAAGAATGGGACGGAGTGTCTTAACACTAGGTTCCTATGTTCCCTCTGCCTCTCTTTCCATGTGCGATGCTGAGAAGTGCATAAAATAAAAAAAAAAAATAAAATAATATAAATATTTTTAAAAACAGCATCAAGATTAATACAGTTTAACAGTACGTCAACTTTTCAACACAAAAAGCGATTCAACCTAACACCGTATAAATTAGCAGTTAAGGAGAAAAAAGCGAGCATTCGTACATACATACATATATTTAAAATTATAATTTTAAAATTGTATAATGTTTATAATTAACGTAGATAAACATACTTTTTTATATTAATTTTTGGGATGACTAAATGGTGATGTTATTTTTTTTAGCTCTACGCAGTGTCACGCTCATAAAAAAAGTAGGAAGAGGGAAACTGGGAACCTCGTGTCAAGACACTGCGTTACCATTAAGACACTTCCGTGCCCACTTACCACCATATTCTTGATGCCGCGCTTTACATTATTACCAAAATATTAAATATTTCATTCACCGGCACTCACAGTCGCGTTAACAGGCGCACGCTTGTGAAGACTTATTTTGTTTAATTTTTTTTAACTTACTATAAAACATTTAGAAGAATTTGAACTCGAGAATCTTTTTGTGGTTTTCTTTATCAGCTACGAAGACCAAGTATGATTTGTGGAAAAATAGTGAGAAGTATTACATTTTAGTTAGTTCTAGGAAAATCTTTTCGAAAAATAGACGAGTTTAACTTATAAACGTTCAATATTTTATTAGGTAACATTTAATAAATATATAAGTTAGCATACACTTTGCACATTTAAGAGACCATTTATTTATATTTAATAAGAGCTTAGAACACAAAAAAATAAAAATATTTATTGTAGCTTCACGCTGTATCCCGCATATAAGAGGGTCGGCAGACGAAAATTACATTGAGACACTTCGATATCCACTTTAAAGCCCAATTTTTAAGATATTACTTGTTGAATATTGGTATTAAACTTTGCGTTTTATCCTGTTACTAGAGCAAGGAAACGAAAAAAAAATTCACCCAAGTATTTAATTATTTATTCACGCGTAATTATTATTAAATAACATTTTTTATCTATATTCAATAAACCGTCGTGTGGAAACGGCATTAGATCAACGATAACATAATATTACGTCTATGGTCAGTTATGTCAAAACTATTCATAACGCTGTCCCTTTCATTACATCTACGTTAGAGCGAGACAGGTGTACGACCTATTTTTTGATCTGCCATCCCTTTCTGCCTTTATTTTTTTTTATAGAACAGAAAGGGAGCGCGAACAAATATTCCGAGTTAACAAGTATGATAGTTAAATATATTTTTGTACACCGTTTCAACTTTTGTCAATTTTAACTTTAACTAATTTAATGATTGAAGGCCGTTAGACCAAAGTGGTCTAACCTACTTCGTTTTTTCTAGAAACATTTTAATTTATATAGCGGTCTTGCGTTTTTTCTCGCATAGAAGGGGTGTCGAGACACTCTTTTCTCTATGCAGTGCTCAATGTGAACTCACAACCATAACTAAGAGCCTCAAGAAGACTTTAAGCAATAATTGTACCTATACCTATTAAAAAGTAACATTATTTTCAGCATTTAACATTAAATAAAAATAAATTAAGATTCTTAAAAACACATCGGCTTTAATTATTTTCTAAAAGTAAGAAGATAATAATTTACAATTAAAATATACACTTCTACTAAAATACATCTAATAATAATGATAATCTAAATTTAAAAAATTAAAAATATGATATAAATTACCGTAAAAGACAACGCTCAGTGGAACTTACTTTGGTTGGAAACTTCAAAAAAGCATTAAAAAGGGAATTCCCGTAATTCCTATGAAAACGGAAATAAAGGGATTTCCTTTTAAATTCTAAAATTTGACACAAAAATAGAAAATGGACGACGCGTATATTCATTTACAAGGAAATTCAACCGAAAATAAATTCAAAAGTCAAGTAAAAGTTAAGTTTAATAAACAAATATAAAGATACTGTTATCTCGAGCACATAACATTATCACGAGCAAATACAACATTTTTCGTTGATACCTCGCTCCTTCACATCCACCAAATTACATATATATGTATGATATAAATAAAATTAAGACCGTGCTGGCTCAGCGGCACAGACGTTGTAAACGATGATTGCGGATTCGATTTCCATTTGGGGAAAAGAATTTATTTTAATAGATTATTAATATTCTGTTAGCGCTACAGTTTTGTAAGTATATATATAAATACGTTTCTATCAGGCCGGTTTATTACTAAGAAAATGAATATGACCTACTTAAAATAATTGTATTATTATGAAACTTTGAAGCTATAGTACGTTATGGTGACAATTTAATATACAATAATATGGCCTGTCGTGGTGCAAACGTGTGACTGTAACCGATAGGTTCTGGTATTCGATCCCCACTCGAGGAAATGAAACATTTAATATTTTCAATTTAAATATTTAATGTTTCATTTCTTCGCTCTGGTAATAAGACAAAACGCGGCGTTGAGTTCCGCCACTCAACACGCAATGCCTCAAATTTGGCGGGAAGTGGGGAACGGAAGTGGAACGGCGTGTTTTAACACTAGGTTCCCGGATTCCCTCTGCCTGATAGCGTAGCGTGAAGCTAAAAAAAAAACAACACACAACACTGAGCTGATCTGATGATGGGGCCAGGATCTGAATAGTTAAACTCTCCAGAAGACCAATTGGAGAGGGAACTTGGGAGTCTAGTGTGAAGACACTCCTTTCCTCACTTTCCGTCGAATTTGAGGCATTGCGTGTTGACCCGTTGCAAAGGGACAGTGAAAATATTAAATATTTCCTGGCGAGTTATGAAATCGGTAAAATTTGCTGCACTGGATGCAGTATAGAATAAAAATAGTCGGAAATAACAACTTCCATAACCTGTATCATTTTGTGTACCTATCTACCAATCACTTTCCATATGTTCTAAAATATGCAATGCTTGTATATATATAATCTGAATCTCGGAAATATCTCCAACGATTTTCAAAAAAATCAGTATGTAGAGTGGGGAGATAAATCGATTTAGCCAGATATTTTTTTTTTTTGAAAACGTCATTTTCTCCGTGTTTTCAGCCAATACAAAAATTGCTACAAAATATTATTTTAAGAAGATAAGAAGATAAATTTTGCCGCAATTTACAAAATTATAGTAACTCCGGTGGGAAATTAAGTCGGTCTAAGACATTGAAAACCTTGGTTTGGATCTAGATCTATTTTCATTTTTTACAATTTTTCTACAATAAATATTGAGAGAAGATTGCCAAAATATAATAATGAAAACTGCATATAAATCTGATTAGCCGTTTCTGAGATTAGCGCGTACAAACTCACAGACAAAAAAATTGAAAAATCTCTATTTTAGACTCTACTACATTAAACGTTCCTTATGAGATGCTTTTTAATATACCTTTCATATACAGACAGTGGACGATTACATAGTATAAGTATATATTTACAAAAAAAACACACAAAATTTACCATTTACCAAAGAAACACAGACCAAAGCTCGGTCAACCGGGTACTTTTTAATATTTACCTACCTTGTATCAGCTTTATAAGATTCTACAACGATCTCCAATACAAACTATCGAGTTCGTTTACCCCAAGGGAATCAATTTTACTGTTAATCGTTATTATGTCAGTTCCGATTAGATTGATGTAAATCTCAATATTATTTTTGATACCACATACCATATATATATTTAGTAGAAAATATTGTGACTCATCTCTCCATTTTCTTTCCATTATCTATGATTTCATATTTACTATGTATTAAGAATTCTATTGACATTTTTTTTTATTTTACATGTAATCAAAGCCGTCATGACATACTATCGAGTTGAGTTAATTGAGCTATCTAATCTCGAGATCGTAAATTTTTGCTAAAAACCGTATTTTAACTTTCCAAATTTAATAGAATTAATAATCCATAGTTTAAAATTAAAAAAAAAACAATTAAAAAAATCACTATCTCTACTTAGTAATGTGCTTGTAGCTCATGAACTGTCATTTCGATTTTGATAAAACATAGATAAAAGATGAGGCCTGTCGTGGCGCAGCGGCACAAGCGTATGACTGTAACCGACAGGTTCTGTGTTCCATCCCCAGTCGAGAAAATAAAATATTTAATATTTTCAATTTAAATATTTAATGTTTCATTTCTTCGCTCTGGTAATAAGCCAAAGCGCGGCGTTGACTTCCGCCACTCAACACGCAATGCCTCAAATTCCGCGGACAGTGGGGAACGGAGATGGAACGGAGTGTCTTAACACTAGGTAACCGGGTTCCCTCTGCCTACCCTGCCTTGTGCGGGATACAGAGTGAAGATAAGAAACAAAAAAAAATAGATAAAAACCACCACTATGAACAAGGTTTCGATTTAAAAAAAAAACACTAATTGTTTTATTAATTCACGAGCTACGATACCACAGACACACAGAT
>DWMZ01003670.1:0-12474 GCA_018249855.1 Eueides tales michaeli | reverse complement strand
TATATATATATATATATATATATATATATATATATATATATATATATATATATATATATATATATATATATATATATATATATATATATATATATATATATATATATATATATATATGTGTGTTTATTCTGTATTCTGTATATCTATGACGCAGTTTTTTACGCAATTTCTGAAACATCGCGTATCACGGGAGAGAGGATATTGAAAATTTATTCCCCCAAAATGATTTGGACCCCCAACTAACACTTTGCCGCTGTGCTACGAAGGTCACATATTAACACCCTTATTAAGCTTCATGGAAGTACTGGAAATACTGACCATAATTTAACTATTTATAGTTAACGAATGGAGCGTGGCGTAAAACTACAGGTCATATATATTGCATTGCATGTTTTATGAAATCACGAAATAAATTTCCTATATTTTATAATTATCACAAATAAGAGTGGCCGTATAATTTGATAGGATTTTTCTTTATTGCAGTTTTATAGAGGTGTGACGTGGCGCAGAGACATAAACGTGTGACTGTGACAGCAACAGGTTGTGGTTTTGATATCCACTTGAGGACATGAAATATTTATTATTTTCAAATTAAATATTTAACGTTTTGGCCAAAAATGCACAATGTTTTAAATGAAACAATTTTAACCGGATTAACCGCGTATATTGATTGATTAACAGGTGTATACAAACTTGATTATGGCTGTGGCTTAGCATATATAGGTCAAAAAAAGAGAAGCATCGGTATAGGGTGAAGGAACACATCTCCGATGTCAAGAATGTGCTTGTCTCAAAGTCAGCAGTGTGTGAGCAGACATCGAACAAACCCAACCATTATATTAAGTTTGATAAACCTCATATACTCGCTAGGGAGAATAGATATATCCCTAGAATGATCCACAAGGCTATTGAAATACAAAAACATCTTGATTTCAATAGAGAAGTTGGTTGGAAACTTTCTACCACCTGGGACCCACTCTTAAAAAAAATTAAGTCCCAAATACACCACACCAGAAGACCAGATACAGTAAGCTCATTCTGCAAGAATCCAGGGCAGTACGCGAGGCAATTAAGAAATCGTTGGCGGTAGTTTGATATAATAATTATGTCAACTGACAGACGACTGCCACCTCAGTCTACTCGTGACCACGGACTACTGTAAAGTGTTCGAAACGTCGGATTTCCAAAAATGTTAATCAATCAATATACGCGATTAATCCGGTTAAAATTGTTTCATTTAAAATGTGTAACAATCGCGAAAATATAATAATACTATAATGCACAATGTATCAAGTTCTTAGGAAGGTAGGGAAACGGAACGGAGTGTCTTATCACTAGGTCCCAAGTTCCCTCTGGGAAATTACTCAGTCACTGTCCGTATATAACTTACTCGTATATTTATAATTCCAATTTTTTTTCAACTTCACGCTGTATCCCACTCATGGTAGTGGACAGAGGGAACTTGAGAACCAAGTATTAGGATACACCGTTCCGTTGCCAACTTTTTGCCGAATTTGAGGCATTGCGTGTTGAGTGGAAAAATTCAACGCTGCGCTTTGCCTTGTTACCAGAGCGAAGTGATGAAAATATTAAATATTTGTATTGAATATATTAAATATTTCATTTCCTCAAGTGGAGATCGAACCCACAACCAGTCGCGTTTTACCTACACGCTATGCCACTGCATCACGGTCTATATTAATATACACAAGAAATAAAATATATAAAGAACCACATTGAAAATTTATATTTCAATCAACTTTTATGTAACGCTATTACCATCACTGTTTATGTTACGTTGTCACGCGTGCCTAAACGAAGTACAAACATAATATAGGTGCAAGCATAATGTTATACATTTGTATGAAAATAAGCTCAGATTTCATATTGATGGTGGTCGGCACTAGGGTGGGGCTAAAAACGGGCTAAACATTTTTATCGAGGAAATTAAAATAATCTATTTTTATTTATTCTCGGTATTCGAGTTTGAGTTGCGTCACTCAACAGGCAATGCTTTGGCGAAGAGTGGGGAACAGAACGGAGTGTCTAAACACTAGGCTCCCAATTTCCCTCTTGCTGTACTGGCATATGCGGCATACAGCGTGAAGCTGAATATAGATAATACTAAATTAGCCTTCCAGATTACAAGTAGCAAGATATGGACATAGAACATATTGTAAAACACTCAAATGGCCATGGCATGTATAAATGTAAAAAAATACATGTTTTTAAAGTGAAAACGTGGTTCACATAGATTAATTTTCTAAACGTGTGTAATAACATTTTCAAAATTTAAAAACTGAGGCCTGTCGTGGCGCAGATGCACAAACGCGCCACTGTAAATGCGATAGGTTGTGGATTTGATTCCCACACAAGGAAATAAAATATAAGCAAATTCGGTACGATGTAATGAAATTGAGGCCTGTCGTGGCGCAGCGGCACAAGCGTGTGGCTGTAACCGACAGGTTCTGGGTTTGATACCCAGTCGAGGAAATAAAATAATAAATATTTTCAATTTAAATATTTAATGTTTCATTTCATGGCTCTTGTAATAAGGTAAAATCGCACTCAACACGCAATGCCTCAAATTTGGCGGAAAGTGGGGAATGGAAGTGGAACGGAGTGTCTTAACACTAGGTTCCCGGGTTCCCCTTTGCCTACCCTGCCTTGTGCGGGATACAGCGTGAAACTAAAAAAAAATGAATTGCTTAAACAAATTCGGAAGAAAGTGGGGAACGAAAGTGCCTTGTAACGGATTGTATTAACACTTAGCTCGTAATTTCCCTTTTTTAAAAAATAAAAAGACCGTTTCACTTGCAATGGGTGTATGGAGTGGGCGTCACCTTCAATTTTGATAAGTAATTTAATTTAAATTATATATTTAAATCACTCACTCTCACTCAGCCTTCACGCTGTATCCCGCACATGGCAGGGTAGGCGGAGGGAACTTGGTAACCTAGTGTTAAGACCGGAGTGTCTTTCACTTGCTTTCCCGACTTTCCACCGAATTTGAGGCATTGCATGTTGAGTGTCGAAACTTAATGCTGCGTTTTGCCTTGTTGCCAGAGCGAAGAAATAAAAACATTAAATATTTTAATTGTAAATATTAAATATTTCATTTCCTCGAGTGGGGATCGAACCCACAACCTGTCGGTCACAGTCACACGCTTGTGCCGCTGCGCCACGTCAGGCCGACATATCTCCGTCTGAATGAAGATCAATTTAAATAATTGTTTATGAAATATTTCATAATGTCAATTTAAATATTTAATATTCTCATTTTTTCTCTCTGGTAACAAGGCAAAGCGCAGCGTTGAGTTCCGCCACTCAACACGCAATGCCTTAAATTCAACGGAAAGTAGAGAAAATAACGGAGTGTCTTAACACTACATTCCTAAATTCCCTCAGGATACCCTATCATGTGCGGGATAAAGCGTGAAGCTGAGTGAATTTATAAAATATTTAAATTATGTCAGTACAGTATTGATTTGTCTTGAAGGAGCATTCGCAAGGACGCATAGCAAATGTCAAAGGTTGTTTTATTATGCATCTTGCGGCGAATATTGAGAGAAGAGATATTAGTGATACATCGCTCAATTTATTTTTTTTTTCACTAAATTTATTAAAAGAATATATTTACTTATAACAAATCTGTAACCGATCACTGTCTGTACATGTAACATATATAAAAAATATAGTTTAGGTGACGGTTAATAATGAAATATCGACCAATATCGTGATTTTTATAATAATAAATACAATTATTGCAATAAAGATAAAAAGATTTGGAAATGGATTACAAAACAGAGTGTCTTAACATTAGCCCAGTTGCCTTCCCTGCCATGTACAGTGCAATAAAAAAAACATTCCACCTTAGATAACACATACTGAGAGAATCTCTAAGCAAAATTAGCGGCTTCTGGTACCGTAGTGACGAAAACGCCAAAAAACAAATCCTTTAGAACTAAATTTTTGCAAAATCTTGACTCCTATTGACTTCTTTTGATTGGTTTTCTTTAAGATTTCATGGTGTCAGTGAGTGATTTCTCGCTTCTATACAGAATATATAGATTTAATTAAATTGATTTAGCACTAAAGAAATATTTCCACCCATTATTTGCAAATAGCTGAATAAATATTTGGAATGGCATTATGAACATTCCTATCGTGTTTATGGATTCGGAAATAGCGACGCGATGTGGTTATCTAATATACCTGGCCTTTAATTATATTGAAATTTGCTTATTTTTTTGAGACTATTATGGTGCAGTGGTCTGGTTATAAACTTGGTGGTTTTTTTAGCTTTACGCTGTACATTATGTGCCCATTAAACCATTTCCGTTTTTCATTTTCCATTAGATTCTAAAGACATGAAGTAAATAGAATCGGTACTCAACGCCGCGATTTGTTTCTTTTTAGTAGAGCGAGGAAATAAATATTTAAATTTAATTCAATTCCTCGAATGAAAATTGAACCTATAATCATCAAGCTACGCTTGTGCCACTGAGCTACGACGGGTCTAGGAATGTTTTATTAACTCAGCTTGACGCTGTATCCTGCACATGACAGCGTAGGCAGAGAGAACTTGGTAACCTAGTGTTAAGACACTCCGTTCCACTTCCGTTCCCAACTTTCCACCGAATTTGAGGATTTGCGTGTTCAGTGGCGGAAATAATAAACACTTAATTTCCTCGAATGGGGATCGAACCCATAAACTGTCGCGTCCAAGTACATGCTTGTATCCCTGCGCTACGACAGGTCACCACGTGTTTTTATTAAAATTATTTGATTTTTTTTTTCTTTAGTAAAACGTTGAGTTTCTCCACTTACTCGCAATGAAAATTGGGCGAATAGCAAGGAAAGAGGATACAGTGGTATAGTGATGTGATTGCTTACGTGCGTCGGTCGGCCTTATTCTCTTTTCACGGAGTGTCCCGTACATGCACGTGTAGGCATAGGGGTCTTGGGAACCTAGTGATAAAATATTCCATTCTCATTGAGATACTTCAATTACCACGATTTCCGCCGTGTGGTTTCCACCACTTGATGTTTCCAAGTAAGGTAGATATCATGTTTGGATTTTATAAATATTTTTATTACTTACGCCGCTATAAAATGAAACTTATTCAGTATTAAAGAGACAAGTCAATATTAGGATGGGCGGGTCTTCATAAGAAATTAGTTTCGCCGTTCAAACAACTAGTTTGACTATATATTTTAGTTATTATACTATGGCAATATTTGAAGAGAATTATTTATGATTTCATAGATGTTTTACGACTTCACGATTTGTCCTGTGTAGGCCAGGGTGCCCAGAGGTAACTTGGGAACCTAATATTAAAACACTCCGTTATCATTAAGACACCTTCGTTCCCCATTTATCGTCGAATTTAAGGTATTGCGTATAGAGCAAAGCTCAACGCCGCGCTTAGTCTTGTTACCAGAGCAAAGAAATGAAATTATTAAATATTTCATTTCCTGTGGGGGGATTGAACGTACAAGCGCATTTACTGTCGCTCGTTTAATCCCCTGCGCTACAAAAGACCTCAAAATTTAAAAAAGTTATAATTCTTACAGTATCTGCATACTTCTTTCTGGTCCATTGCCATCTTAGTACATATGCTTATAATATAAATAAATTTTATACACGTTGCACGAAATAGAGTCTGCCTGTTTGGGCGAAAAATATGCTAAAATAAGTATGTTTAGATAGAGAACCTATATTTTTAGGGTTCCGCACCTCAAAAGAAAAATAAAACCCTTGTGTTCCGTTTGTCTGTATGTTCGTGTAACTGTATATTCATCTGTCAATATATTTTTTTAAATATAATTATAATTATAAGAGTTTTGTATCATTATTATATATGGGATGTTGTGAAATCGAAAATAGTTTTTTCAAGTTTTTTTTTTATTTTTACAGGAAGCGAAGCGAACGGGATTTGACTAGCGAAGCGAACATCTCTTGTACATACATAGTATATAAATTTATTTATTTTCTGTAATAATGTGCGAAATATGTTATTTATTTCAAAGTGTTAAATTATTAATTATAATAAATGTTATGTAAAAAGGTTTGGGTCGATATATACCAGTAAATGTATATAGCAAGTTAGGCAGAGGGGACCTAGAGTAAATTTTTGAGACATCGAAGTCTTGTTACCAGAGGAAACAAAAGAAAATGTTTACTATTTTTAAAATGTTATTCCACACTTAGGAATGAAAAATACTAAATTTAAAAACGTTTAAAAATTTGAACGAAATAGGATTAGGCCGCGCCTCTTGAACGGATTCCAAGAGGCGCGGGTTCGAATGCTGCTTCGTTCAAATTTTTATACGTTTTTAAATTTAGTATGAAAGAAAATTATTCAACCACGCGGGCATCGAACCCACAACCTTATAATACTCATTATTGTTAGTTTTTAGCTGGCTAAAAATTATTGTAAGTAAAAATTTGTAGTTATATAGAAATACATCTATATATAGTGTTATAGTAAAATAATTGTAAAATAAATAAATAAATATATATACGTAAAATGTGAATACTTAGTTTATCAAAACGATTACTAAAAGATATACTTAAGAAAGAAAACTTGCTTACTGACTACGTATGATTTGGGGATCAGTGCGCTTGGATGCCCCAAGTGGTACAGGTTACCATTCTAAAAAAAAGTTCTTGTTCTTGAATGCCTTCTAAAGAGTGTAGGTTCGAATCCGACACCTTTATTTTTATAACTTTTTAAACATATTTGGTTTTTAGCCCTAGAAAAAGTAGTAGTATATCGCACTTATCATTTTGACGTTTATGTGTATGTCTGTCTAATCATAACTACAAAATGAATGAACTGGTTTTGATTTAGTTTTTAAATTTGTTTCAAAGTGACTTAACCGAAAGTATTTTTGACTGTAGTTCAAGAAAAAATATTAAAATTGATTGATAAATTAAAAATTATCAACTGTTATATAGTTTCTTGTTTCTTTTTAGTCCTTCTTGTATTGGAGGTTTGTATATTATAAATTATAATAAAGAAATATTTAGTGTTTTTTAATGTGTTTAATTGTCTAGTGTTAGTTATATAAGCTATCTTTCACATATCTAAATGTTACTCAGTAGGTACAATGAAGTATCACTGTAAATATATTATTAGAAGATGTGCCATTTTTTTATAATCAATACAGGAAATAAATTGTTTTTTTTAGTTTCCCGCATATCTCAATCTAGAACTTGGGAACCTAATGTTAGGTTCCCAAATTCCATTCCGGACTTTCCGCCGAATTTAAGGCATTGTGTGTTGAGTGGCAGTACTCAACGCCGCGCTTTGCCTTATTGGTAGAACGAAGTAATATTTTATTAGAATATTTAATAAATAATGAAATAGGAAATGTTGTATATAGAATTCTACACATAAATTAGATTTTTGGATTTTTTTGTGTTGAACAACTTGCGGAGTTTAACTTCGCGAAATCCGCTATTCTTAAAACTACTTCTTTTAAAGTTTTAATTCGAAGAACTAATTTATGGGATCAAAACCACTTCTCAGCTTTTTAATATTAGTAAAGAAATATATGTTCTAAATGTTAAGAATTCAAATCATATAAAGGTTTGTATTGAAATATTTTGCAGAATTTAAAATAAGTCACATATACTCGTAAAATGTCCGCATACTTCTGCTTCGAAGTATCAAAATGTGGGTCGTCGTATGTTTTTCGCACGTTTCCTTGCTCGACTATTTTGTCTGAAATATTTGTGAAATAATATTCTAGTAATTCTTACGAATATAGTAAGATGCACTTTTGTATTATACGGAAATGTGTTTTATATTTTTTTCTTTTTTCTTCACGCTGTATTCCACACATAGGAGGGTAGAGAGAAAGAACTGCGGAACCTAGTGTTAAGACACTCCGTTATTATTTCTTTAACTTAACGCAAAACGCTTAGTCTTACGTCAGGTTCCCAAATTCTGTTCCCCAATATGCACCGAATTTGAGAAATTACGTGCTGAGTGACGAGACTCAACACTGCGCTTTGCCGTGTTACCAGAACTAAGAAATGGAAATATTAAATATTTCATTTCCTCGAGTGTGAGTCGAAACTGCAACCTGTCGCGCTTACAGTCGCCTATGCGCCAAGACAATCTTCTTTGTATATATTAATTTTACATATTTTATTTAATAGAAGATATTTGTTATATATACATACTGATATATGTATATTATATATACTTCTATATTATACTATAAATACCACAAATTAAAATATAAATCTTGTCTATTGTAATATATAGCATAGATCAAAAATAGATTAATACTGTTTCTATGTATATAGAAAGGTAACAAGGACCTAGACTCTAGTGTGAACATTGAGTGTTGGGTGGCGTAACTCAACGCCGCCCATATTTTTCTATATTAATTCTTAATTCATGTTAAGAATAAATACTAATAATAAAATGTAATAATAGATTATAGTATAATATGTGTAAATAAAGAACGAAAATAATATTTATGTATTTTTTTCATATAAATATAAAAATTTAGCACGTTTCTTTAATAGAATGTAAAATGTGTTTCTAGGTAATATTTTTATATGTATACGGAGTGAAACCCTTCTCCTTACTAGCGTCTTCATTTTTTTCAGCTTAACGCTGTATACTGCATACAGCAGGATACCCATAGGGAACTTAGGAACCTGGTGTCTTAGACCATTCTGTTTCCCACTTTGCATCAAAGTCAGTGCCGCACCTTGCCTCGTCAGCAGAGTTAAGAAATGAAAATATTAAATATTAAGTTTCCTGGAATGGAGATTGAATCCACAACCTGTCGCTTTTACAGTCACACACCCATACGCCACAATAGGCCTCAAGTAGTATCTTTGTAAAAAAAGAAATAGAGTACAGTCACTCCGTTTTCAAATATAATATAAATTAGTATAAGTAAGTATAGTTAGTATAGTTAAGTGTTATAGCAATATACGTAGCCTATATTTGTATATAAAAATTATCAACATAGTTTAAAGATGTGCAATATTTTCATTTTATTTTGTAAATGTAAATAAATAAATGGTGATGAAATAAAATATTATTCAATGTAGTTCTGTTCATTTCTTTAAATCACTTATTTTCAGTTTAATTTAAAGAATAAATATATAGATGTATATTTATTTAGAAGTCATATAAAGGCGGGATTTGAACCCGAGCCTCTTCGAAAATCACACCAAGCACTTTAAACAAGATATAAATGTTAAGACACAATCCGCCATACGCCTGAATATGAAGTATGGTACGAATTAATATGTAGATTTTATCACTTTTTGTCCATATTTTTTAAGTTTCACAAGTTCGTTTAGCTTCACGCTGTAACCCTCACGTGGTTAGCTAAGAAGAGGGAACCTGGGAACCTATTAATAAGACACTCCGTTCCCATTAAAACCCTTTTTGTCCCCATTCTCCGTCATTACGTGTTATGTCACGGAACTCAACGACATACTTTACGTCGTTACCAGAGCGAAGAAATGAAAGCAATAAATATTTAATTTGAAAATATTGAATATTTTCTTTCTTCGATTGAGAATCGAACCCACAACCTGTCGCGTTTCAGTTTATAGTGAAAAGCAGAGATTTTCTATTTTCTAATTTACTATACAATTAGATAATCGAGGTCAACCCAGAATGTAATTTCAATTGTACAACTTATAAGTTTGCATATATTGGCAAAAGGTTCAAGCATTTACCTATCTTAATGATTGCGCACATTATCTAGGGTGAAGCGGCTTGTGATTCTTATTTATACATACATATATATATATATATATATATATATATATATATATATATATATATATATATATATATATATATATATATGTATATTTTTTTTTATGCTGTTTCCTCTCAGAGTAGGCAGAAAGAATTTGGAAACCCAGCGTGAAGAAAGTAGGGAACATAACGAAGTGTCTCAACACCGCGTTCTCAAGCGAACTACCCTGCCGTTTTCGGAATTTCCGTGATATGGCGTAAAGGTAAACAATCTGAAGAATCTGATTATTCACTATAAGAAATAAAATAAAGATATTTTTTATAGCTTTTTCTCCTGTCGAATAGTAAAATGTGAGAGTACTTAATTAAAAAAATATATAGAAATTAGGGCTTGTCTTTATACTAAGTTGAATTTGTCTTAACTCTTGATTTGCACGCGGTATCCCGCTCAGAAGGAATTCTATGCGGGATACAACGTGCAAGTTGAAAAATGTAGGTATTTGTATTTTTTTAATCATATAACTATTGGAATCCCTTACTTTGGCTAGATAGGCAAACAAAGTTTATCGTTAAGATGCATATGTATCGATACACAAGAACTGAAGGTGAAATCCGATATAAAATAATATTAATAATGTATTTCTAAACCAATCGGAGCTCATTGAAATATTCTCTGCTGTCACTTTAACGGTACTTACTCGTATATGAATAAAATGTCACGTCTACATAATTTACACTGGGTTTAAACAGCGCTATCTCAATAAAATAATTTTTCAGACACTTCCGTTTCCCTTGCACGGAGTTGCGTGTCGTTTGGCGGAGATCAACGCCGTAATTTGATTCGTTTCCAAATTTAGTTTTATTTAATATTTTCCACTTACAGATACACGCTTGAATCCTTGTGTATATCATATTTCTATAATAGTATAATCTAAATATTATTTGGAACAATAGCTTTTAATTCTAAAACACAATACGATAATTACAAATAATAGAATAATTAAAAAGGAAACAAAGGTATTAAAAGGGTATCGAGTTGCCAGCGTTATTTAATATAATAAATATAATGTACTAAAAAATAAATAAATATGACTAACAATGCTCTATAATTTCTCAATGGACATTTAACATAACTGAAAAAACTGAGTATTTAACTTAAAAATCAAGATTTTTGAGTTACCACGCTTTGTAACCAGACGTGTAATATGTATTAGTGACCGCACGCCCAAATTCTAAATGCCAAACGCAAATTACAAGGTCAATAGGGGTTTGCGGTCGGATTAATTTTCTTCTAAAATAGAAATTTAGATACTATAATATTCAAAATCTTATTTCTTATTAATATTATAAATGCAAAAGTTTGTACGGATGTGTGTATGTTTGTTACTCTTTCACGCAAAAACTACTGAACGGATTTTCATGAAACTTTGCAGTAATATAGCTTCGATATCAGAATAACATAATAAGTTAAATTTTTAACCGACATAAAAAAGGAGAAGGTTCGAGTAATCTGATGAACATACGTATTAAGTATGTTCCTCAGTTTACTCGAAGATGGGAACACCGATTTAAAAAAAAACTTTTTTTATCGTTGGAGTTACACAAAGATAATTATAGGTAGATTACTGTAGGATTATTTATCTTAAATAGTTCTAAATAAAAGTCCGCGACAGCATATATCTATCTTTTATGTGTAAGCCACTATGACCAAAATAGTGAACGCGGACGAAGTCGCGGGTAACAGCTAGTATTCTATATATTCGATATTTATGGTCTTATCAGCTTTACTGTATCTCGCATCTACTTATAGCGCTAATTTTATCACTGTGATTTTGTTGGTTACAAGAGAGGAAACAGAAATAACTCATTTTTATAGTGGGAATCGAACCCACATCAATTGACTTTTAATTGAAGAGTAAGTACTTTTTTACCTGAACAAAGTATCTTGCATATTGTTATATTTACATGTGTATATTGTATATATGTGTGGGAAGGAAAATGGAACCTAAACGGGTTCCCCATACTGCGTTTTGTAAAAAGAAAGAAAATAAAAATATTCTTCCCAACACGGTATTTAAATCAAAAACCGTCCTACGCCCACTGCGTCACAACTGCCTCTAAATTAACTTTCACATCAATGATAGAATAAGCAGAGGGTATTTGTGAATTTAGTGTTAAAACATTCCTTTCCGTTTCCCACTTTCCGCCGACTTTAAAGCATTGCCTGTTTATAAACGGAACTAAACGCCGCGCATTGCCTTGTTACCAGAGAGAATAAATGAAAATAATAAATATTTAATTTCCTCGAGTGTGCACAACCTATCTAGTTTACATTTGCTTGTGCCCCTGCGACACGACAGGCCACTATTATATATTGTTTTATGTATAAATGTAAATACATTTCACAAAAACCTTCACACAATAACTTCAGCCTCGGCCAAAGTTCTCAGAAATAATGACCGTCCCATTAACGCTGTATCACAAAGCAATCACTAACTGCAATATAGTGAAATTACTTTATGGAAAAAACATGTAACAATATTTTGAGAATATCGTGGCGTATTGGGATAGTTTTGCGGTAATTGTGGGTTCGATCCTGGCTCCGACGAATATATATATATATATATATATATATATATATATATATATATATATATATATATATATATATATATATATATATATATATATATATATATATATATATATATATATATATATATAT
>DWMZ01003669.1:0-12474 GCA_018249855.1 Eueides tales michaeli | reverse complement strand
TGTAATATAGTAAAACTAAGTAATAATTTATTCGTTTTGGAGTATGTATAATCGAGAAATGGCCGTCGATTCGTAAGCACATTGATTCAAATTCAAATATTTTTATTCAAAAAGTTACAAGGTTTTTAGACTTCAAATAATTTACAGTTAATTAGCAGTTCAATAAAGTTACTGCCTCACATATAAGAAGCGGCGAAAGAAACTCAGCGGGACATGTTTATTTTGAACCAAAGCTTACATCACATTATAACAATTGACAATGATACATTTAAAATAGCCTGGAGCGATAATTTTATTCCCAAGGCGTGTTATCATTTATTAAATCGTTAATTTGTTAATAACTTTTGACACACAAATGTCTTTTCACAACTCTTTTAAATTGTGAATTGTTTTCTGGGATCTTATTGTAAAAGCGCACTGTTCCATAAAAGAATTACGGACTCGATGCAATCGAGTTATTGGTGCACTGAGACTAAACTTATTTCTAGTTTAATACTAGAAATTTATGTATATCCCTGATTTTGCTAAATTAATTAATATTTTTCTTAATATACATATTATGTAATTAGCATATAGCATGTTTTTCAAAAATGTATTGCGATGCCATTATATTAATTTCTTTGAATTTTTCTCTTAGAGAATCTTTAGGGTCTAATTTATAGATTGCACGAATAGCTCGCTTCTGCAAGACAAAACTGACTTAATACCGGCTGCGTTATCTCAAAGTAAAATGCCGTAGGACATAAAACTATGAAAGTAGCTAAAATAAATGAGGCGAGCCGTTTCCACGTTTGTTAATATTCAGATTTTTTTAACCGCAAAGACTGCTAGCTAAGTTTATTCGCCAATCCATCAATATGAGGTCCTCACTGTAGTTTGGAGTCAATGGTGATACCGAGAAATACAGTAGAATCCATAGGATCCACGGTTTCACCATTCAAAAGTACATCGGCTTTCACAATTTTCGTGTTGGGTGCTTGGAATATAGCACATTTAATTTTTTTACTATTCAAAAGTAAATTATTAGCACTAAACCAATGTACTACTTTTGAGAGAGAATTGTTTACATCGTCATATACTTTTTGTATTCTTTTCATTTTTTAAAAATTTGCGATGTATCATCCGCGAACAATACCATCTCATGGCTCTTTTCAACTCAATATATAGTCATTTATATATATTAAAAAGAGAAAAGGACCAAGAATAAGATATGGTCTTGAATGTTTTAACAAAGTCTCTAGAGCTGATTAAAATTTAAAGTCTAAATTAGATTTAATTCTAATTATTCCAACATAAAGGTACATGGTCCGGATGATTGCCACACACAGAAACCACAAAGACAAAGCGTAAAGCCACAATTAATTAACTGATAATAATGAGTCTTATATAATATAATACCTCTGTTAATTCTTTTTTATTTTTCAACTTCATGCTGTATCATCCTGCAGACCTGCAACCAGAGGGAACGTAGTGTTAAGATACTCCGTTCCTCACTTTATTACCCCGAAATATTATATATTAAGAGGCGTAACTTAACGCTGTTCTTTGTCTTGTTATCAAAGCAAAGAAACGATAACATTTAATATTTCGTTCTCGCAAGATAAAATCAAACACACAACTGTGACCCCTTCGTGCCAATGCTACGCGGCCTATTGTTAATCACCATCGTTATTTAAAAAACATTGTTTGTGTAACACAACATGTACTTATTTTATATTTGCTTAGTGTATAATTAGACTATTTATTTATTTATCCTTTAATGCACACATTGTTAAAATATATATGCACAAAAAGCAGGAGAATATATAGGTACAAATTATATATATTACTATCGGGAAAAATGAAATGAACTATAAAACCGTCTGTATTGTAAAAGCTAAGCAATATTCTTCTTAAAAGTTGTTGTATCTTAAGGGTTATTCGTGCTTATTTTAGATATACACTTCTTCTTTGAACACTTTCAGCTCCAGCTGAAATTAAATAAGCTGTAAACATAGAAAATGTTGTTGTACAAAATTTTATAGGAAAAATTTGATATAAAAACATTATATAACATTTTTACATTAAATTCAAGATTCTTTAATCATCTTTGTGAGATTACAAAGTAGAAAGTGTAATAAAACAAGTAAAGATATTATTATTATATTTTAGGATCACGATATTTTTTACTTTACTGACAAAAGTAGTTAAAAATCTTACATTAGATCACGGAAACAAAAATCATTCAAATATAATCACTCCTATAAGTTTAAATTGAACCCACATCCCTCTTAAAATTAGAAATTGTCCTACTGCGTCATAACTGGAATAATAAATCAGTTGCATTCTACGATTTGATAACAGGGCAAAGCGTAGCTTTTAGTTCCGCCACCCTCGTTGCGGAAAGTGGGAATTATCCGTGGAGATTTTAGTTGGAGACGATCTCAATTGTAACTGTATCTCACACATATAGAAGCTGTTATATTATATTTTATATTAATCTTTTCTTTTTTTCAGCATTACACTGTATTCCGCACATGGCAGGATAGGCACAGGGAACTTGGGAAAACTAACTAGTGTTAAAACACTCCGCTCAGCGGAGCGGAGTGTACAGCGGAGCGGAGTGTACTGGTAGCGACCAGAGCAAAGAAATGAAAATATTCAATATTTATCTAGCATTTTTAAAACTCAATTAGCGTAACCTCATAATGACTCTATTAATTCTGTAGTCAATGTCAACATCAATCTTATCTATTGATTAATCCATTTTTAAAATGTCAAGGGGAGGACATTCTAAGTATATTATTTAATACACGTTTAGTATACACGCCATCAGCTGAGAGCGGCATTGGTTTACGGCTTAGTATATATAATATGGTCAGTAAAATAAATGATTGTTATAATAAATTATATATATCAAATACATAAAAAAATATATAATTTTAATTATTTTACCAAGTATATTTTTGATTTTAGGCCTGTCATAGCACAGGGCACAAGCGTGTGACTGTGAATACGAAAAGTTGTGATCCCCACTCGGGGAGATAACTTATTTCATACTTTCATATGAAATATTTAATTTGCGCGCAGCGTTCGGTTACGGTTTTCAACATTCAATGCCTCTAAATCGGTGGAAAGTGAAGAGCGAGACGGAGTGTCTTGCCACTTTGAAGAAAAACAAATGTAAGTTAAATAAGCACTTCTTTTATTTTATACTAGAAAATACAAGTCAATTGTATTTTTTTGATCTTTTTATCATCATTCCTCCTTTCGAATAATTGAAACAATAATACTTTATTAATAATATTAACTGTTACATTTTACAAATAAATAAAAACATTGGAACAAAATACATTGGAACATAAAACATATAATTCAACACAATATCTCAAAATATACACATAATAAATCTAAACATAACGAGAAAAATGAGTCAATTCGAATTGGATCGAGCTTTTATCGTCTAAGAAATAGCCGATAATAAAACGTGGAGCGAGCATAAGGCTAAAAAACGGGTGACAAAGTGCTTCACTCCATATATTGAGATGAAACATACTGATAGGTACCTTTTATGGGAGGAAAAAAAAACTCTGCTTGCCTCAGTTCTATAAAAATTGTATAAGAATTCCTTTGATAAAATTGCATTTATAGGGAATGTTATATTATAATTTTTATGTACCTATAGTAAGAGTTTGGTAGTCAGTATCAATTTCGTTCGTGTTTACAAAATATATTTAAATATTCATTATTTTCTACGTGCATGATATTTACTTTAATATAATTGTGGGTGGAATAGGCAGAAGCTCGCCGGAATAACAATTTCAATTTTTGTTCATTCTACAAAAAACGCCTTAATAAATATTCATAAATTTTCTTAATCTGATCTTTATATGCGTGCAAATATACCTTCAATCATAAAGTAAAATACTATAAGTACTAACTGATTTTTTGTATTATACAGTGATAACTGAACGTAATTGTGTAAAAGCTTAGGCGATGACCATCAAAGTAATTTTGATGTCTTAGCAATATCTCTAATCGTCTTAAATATGCTTGTATTTATTAAAATGTAAGTAGTTCAGTAAAACGTAACATAGTGTTGATGATACTTTTCTCCGTGCTGATTCTGGTTATTTTCTGACAGTGACTATAGATAATAATAATAAAAAGATATCATTTAACATATAATATATAAACAAAACTTTACTAATGAAACGCATATTCCATCCACAATTAAGAGTGAAAATATGAAGAATATGAACAAATCTTTACAATTTTATTCCATAAGCGGATTATCATAATCACAAATAGTATTTAGGGCGTCATGCGAAATCTTGACATCAATTTAGAGAAATGCTCAAATATAAAAAATGATTTTATTATTTATTTTATTTTGACAAATCGACAAGAAATGAGTCGCGATGCTTCAAATGTGATGGCGGAATTTACATATTATTTATCGGTAACTTTACTTCATCTTACTTGTTTCTGGTTTTATACATTTTAAATTACATCGGAAAAAAATGTGAAAATTGTATATTATATTTAAGTACTATTAATATTTTTGATTTCCTAAATTATTTACTAAAGCATCTTTTTTCTTAACTACACATAGTCTTTTGTTTGTAATATGTACACGTTATTAAATAATTGCACAAAGGTAGCGTATGTTCGAATCATCCTTCTTTAAGTAAGACAAAGTTACTGTCGGAGTTTGGTAAATTTTACTTTAAGAAAAGAAAGTTTCAATAAATAAGAAAATTCAATTATATGGTTCGCCTTCTTCAAGACATCTCTGTACATACAACTGAGATTTTATATGATACAAGTGGGTAAAAAACCAATTTCTTGTTTTGCTTTAAATTATAACATTGGTATCAAGGCCATCGTGATACCATTCTCGCCCAATTTCGTGTTGAGTGACGAAATGTAACACCGCGCTCTGTCTAGCTAACAGCAAGGATATCAATGGGTTTGTAAATCACTTGATTACTAAGAAATTAATTAATCGATTGTATTAGACTGGTTCATAGACTGGCACTCATTTTGAATAAAATATTAAACTTGGTAAGCATATTCTGTCTTTGTTATGTTGGGCTGGCTTGAGAGGGCTGGGTGTTCGGTTCTAGTCCACCTTAGGTCATTAAATATTTTATATCTTCGGCTTTTCGTTTTAGAGACATGATTTGGGCGGAACGTAGCGAATAAAAGAATCACACTAGATTCCTAGGTTTCCTCTGCTTATCCTACACAACAAACTATGAAATTCCTCACATTCCACCAAATATATGACTTTGCTTGTTGAGAAGCGGAACTGAACGCCGCGCTTTGTCTTGTTTACAAAACGAATAAATGAAAACAATAAATATTTTATTTTAAAATATTAAATATTTCATTTCATCGAGTGGGTATCGAACAACCTGTCGATTTACAGTCACCCCCTTCTGCATCTGCGCAATAAAAGGCCTTACCTATATTACGAGTGTATATTTAAAGTATTAATTTAGCTGTATTATATAATTAAATCGTTTTTAACAATATAAAAACAATAGAAAATCTTAAATAAGCGTTCACCTCATACTTTTTTCTCTTCAAATCTGTCGACTATTGTGCAATATGAATCTTTCAAGATACGCCTCACAAAGAAATAATAAGATCATAAGCTTTTTATAAAACAACTTTTATTCAAGAAGTTTTATATCGAATTTTGAAGAAAGCCTTTAATATCTTTATTAAAAACTCATTCTAATGAACATCACTGACCAAGTGTTTGCAATAAAGTAGAAAGCTCAGCTGCACGCTATATCCTGCACGTGGCACGGTAGGTAGAGGGAAGTTGGGAAACAAGTGTTAAGATACTCAGTTCCACTTTCGCTCCCCAGTTTCCGGACGGAACGGAATTTGAGCCGTTGCATATTGAGTGGCGGAACTCAACGCCGCGATTAAAAATATTAGTTATTTCATTTCCTCGAGTGGGGATCGAACCCACAACCTGTCAGTTACAGTAACACGCTTGTGCCGCTGCGCCATAACAGGTCTCAAGTAGAAAGCTTATGCAGTATTTCCGGAAAATATTGCCTTTTTTATAGAAATTATGAATATAATTTTTCACAATATTGAATATCCTAGAGATTATTTATTTATTTCTATTACAACTTTTGCTAGCGACTTTATTTCAATAGAGTTTTTGTTGTTGTGAATTGAGCGCTTATCTCTTTAGTTAGCTACGCTAATAAGGGATTCAACTTGATAAATAAAACTAATATTTTTATATAATCATGTCATGGCTACATGGTATCATAATAATGTCCTAATGAATGTAAGAGGTGTAGAGCAGCATTCTCTGTCTAGACACTACGAAATTTTTTTTAGCTCCAAGCTTTATCACGAATTCCTATTGAGGTGAGCAGAGAGAACAGAGCCCCAAACGGCCTCAATATACCTTTTTCGCCTCGGCCACTGTCATCAATCTCTTTATGGCTGCCTTCCAAGAGGTTGTTATCTTATTCCAGTGGTTTCAACAATGAGTTCTTGAAGGTCTAAGATCTCTCTATGTAATTCAATACTCAATTTTAAACAACTTACTTATTACGTACAAAATATGAAAAATATATGAATAAAAAAAGAAAGTTAAATATAAAATCATTGCGAGATTTAATAGACTAATTGGAAATAAAAAATATGTCCAAGCGTTTTTAAAGTAAGAGCTGAATACAGATCGCACCCACACATTGGTCGTATAGTGAAAAAGGACATAAGTATTATTTGTTAAAAATTAATTCAATATACCAAGAAAAATTATATTTATTTATATTATTTATCTTATCGTGTCTAAAGTTTTGCTAATATGTGCAACGAATTCAATTTTTGAGTTATTGAGACATTAACTGTTAACTTATTTGTAAGTGGTAGCAGCAATGTATTTCCAAATCGGAGATTTGAAAAATATTATTTGGTACAAAATATAAAAAACAATAAACGTTTTAAATTGCAACCCAAAATTATCGCGTGGTCGATAAAGTATTTTTCAATTATACCACGATAGCGTAGCCACTGTAACCTCGAGTAATTCATTTAAGAAAATATTCAAAATAAGGAATTAACACAATGGAGAAAATGTTTACTTATAAAACTATTTTGTTAGGAACTTTATTATAACGTACCAGTCATGCAAAATAAATATATATTTTCTAAATTATTATTTTAGTACTTATGCCCATTCCCATAACATGAATGAAACATACTTTACGAATAAGTCAATTTATTCCCTTCGTAATCCAAACTAATTAAATATTGAAGACGTGTCTGAACAAGTCATCGCGTGTAGATCAAGGGGGAATTGACAAGATTCTCCTTTGGGGCGAGCTATTACGCAAATTTGTGGCCTGTTATTGATTATTGAGTTAGCTGCCTTACCTGATTTGGCTTTTAAATTCATTCATTAATGTCATGGTGACGTCAGTTTAGTTCTCGCTAAAGATAAGTTTCAACTGTAAAATACTCTTTTTCCGAAGACTTGGTTTGATAAGATGATATGTAGGGTTCTATTGGCTAACATACAAAGTATTTTATGTATGTGGAAAATGCAAAGCACAGTTGCTTTTCACACTATGTTTCCATTGATATTAATGAAACTTTTAATATACTTATTTCTCAGAATGTTATTTTATGTAAGATAAATATTTAAATAATTATTAATAAACGTACACCTTATTACTTTGTCATATAAAACATATATTAATGCCACTTCAGTAAATGCAATCTATGAATTTCAGACATTAATAATTTTCCAGAGTGGTAGTAGAATGTCCACTTACCGCCCCATTGAGACTCGCACTCCATGTCTATTTGAATTCTTATTTTGTTACTGAGCTTCTTGGCGTTATGCTGAAAAGAGTATAATATATTAAAAAATAATACAATGTAATAAAATGTACTATACAGAACTTGATTGAACTGGGAGAATCCGATACTGTGCTTTGTGCACTAGTCACGTACCATGATAGCCTTTCTAAAACTTCATAAAGACGTTAGAACTAATAACTTTACGAATTTATAAACCTAAGCTTACAACAAAATCAAATATTTAGTTAAATCTTTCGTTATTAATTATTTCAATTTGACTAAATAATTGTTTTAATAAAGCTAAGTCGAAAGCTTTCAAAACCGGTTTCAGCTAATTTCATCTTTTATTCTTCATAAATCCTCCGAATTGACGATTTATTAAAATTTTCTTCGAAATTATTTCAATGGAAGATTATTAGTGTTTATAATAATAAAAAACTTAGCTATCTTCAGCACGAATATAATTTTGAAAAACCTTTCACTCTATGTACTATTTGAGGTAAAAGAAAAATTATTGTGATAAAATTTTAAAAATATAAACTGTTTTTTTTTTCAGCTGCACGCTGCATTCTGCACATGACAGGGTATCAGAGGAAACTTGACAACCTAGTGTTAAGACACTTCGTTCCATTTCTGTTGCCCAATTTCTGCCAAATTTTAGGCAATGCGTGTTAAGTGGCGTAACTTAACGCCGCGTTTTGCTTCGTTGTATGATTTCATATATTTATATTATATTGTACTTCAAATCTCCAAGATTTATTTTTATTTTTTCTTCAAGTATCGGCTATTAAGTTATTTATTGATTTATAAAAACTATATACTTACTCAAACATTTATTTGCAAGACAAATTTTGCATAGTACTTTGTACCTAATTTTCAAAACATGACATCGTGGATGGGTTGGACGGATGCTACTAGAGTAAGAAATGATAATATTTCATTTCAAGTAGGCTTTAATTTCTTGTAGGTTGCCTTAGATACGGACTCGGCCCCACCGAGCCACGACAACCTTATTAGCATAATGATGAAAGCATCATCAGCTTCACGCTGAATCCCGCACATGGCAGGGGGGAACTTGGGAACCTAGTGATAAGACACATCATTCTGTTCCCCACCCTCTGTCGTATTCGAGGGATTGCTTATAAAGTGGCGGAACTTGTAGAGTAGACCCGACTCAACCACTCTGTGCCTTGTACGAGAGCGAAGAATTGCAAATAATAAATTTTTGACTTCTTCGAGTGGCGACCTTTTGCGCCACGACAAGCAACACTTTGTTAACACATTTACCATTAAATATAAATTTCAACAATTATAATTGGCAAAACCGACGCAGACCTAGTTTTAGGGAAATCCATAATTATAAAACAAAAACAAAATGCCATTAAAAGATCAAGATACAATGATGGTATAATTCAAAAGGTAACAAATTCGAGAGTAGGTAACAAATCCGAGAGGGCGTTGATGACCCTCCCCAGCGCCGGCTGTGTCGGAACACTCGTTAATATTTCATTCTAAAACAAACGTGACCGAAATGTAACTTTCACTCTGAAATTATAAGTATTTTCGTAAGGATATATTTTGTTGTTATAAATTATACCTATAAATTACCAGATGGAAGAATATTAAAATTTTCAAAGAAAATACGATTTGTTCGATGAATTACAATTTGACAAATGAAATTAGATTTTTTTCTTTCGTTTTAATAATTTTGATCTGGAATGAAAATAAGTCGTGGCTCTTTAGACAAACACCTGTTAACAGATTTTATTAATATACATTTTTTTGTATTTTTTTATTCAGCTTCACGGTGTATTCATGGCAGGGTTGGCACAGGGAACTTGGGAATCTGGTGTTACACTTCGTTCCATTGCCCACTTTCCGCCAAATTTAAGGCATTGCTTGTAAAATGGTGGCACTCAACACCGTGTTTTGCCATATTACCACAGCGAAGTAATGAAAACGTTCAATATTTAATTTGTAAATATTAAATATTTCAATTAGTTGTGTGGCTATTGAACCTACAACCTATCACGTTTACAGTCACATACTGTACCCCTGCGCTACGATAGATGTTAAAATTTTTGATCCTTTATGTATTATATTTGAAAATGCTCATAGGGTTATTATAATTAAGCTTAACTAGAAATTATATTTTTTAAATAAAATCTCGCGTTATAATAATATAAAGACACTCATTCTCCTCTGTTGTCGATATTGCTTGATGAGGAGCAACTTAATATCCCAATTATATCCAAACTTCGATATTACTAAATGAGAAAAGAAACCCCTTATTACCACATTTATTTATCAATCACAAACATAAATTTTTAATCTGTAACCCTAATCCATTTGTGTTAATGAGAAACGCAATATAATTATTGCGCCTGAAAGCTTAAAGTTAATTTAACTTATCACATGAGTATATATTATAACTAATTCAGTAATTTAATATACATAAAAATAGTTCTTATATTAACGATTCAGTGATCTACAGTTTGCAAACTTATATATGAAACGATGAAACAATGACTTTGAAACTTCCTTTAGAAATTTCTTGGAACGATTAAGTCCGACAGCACTTTAGGAAATGTATGAAATATGGATTATGAATAAGTTTATATAATATTGTTTTTTGCATATAGTGGCCAAAAAAAATCATTGTTCGAATTCTATGGTACCTTCAATTCAAGACGTTGCGTTTTGAGTGGCGAAACTTAACGTTGCGTTGTGTTGTATATATTTAAATAAATAACTAGTATATATAGGCCAGTCAAGCGCGCGACTGTAGACGTGATTGGGCGTTTGATTCCCACTCGAGGAAAATGAATATTTTATATTTTCATTTTAGTTCCGCCATTCGACACGCTATGACTCAATTTAGTAAAAAGTGAGGGACGGAAATGTCTTTATGAGAACGAAGTATCTTAACACTAGATTCCCTGGTTTTCTCTCCCTATCCTGTTATATGCAGGCCGTTAAGCTGAAAAAAATAACTAAAAATTTATAACAACTATTAAATATGTATTTGAGTATTTCAGCGACATTATAAATTAAAACTCAGATTTCTGGACGAAAATATTTTTCTCAAAGGAATAAACGAGCTAATCTTGTAATGAAGTATAATTTTGCTGAAATATTGCGTCCATTTTGTGGAGAGGTCATCCTGGTTGACTAGCACATTACTAGCATAGTTATGCAAATTCGAACATTTTTACAACACCAAAAACATTTCATATAAAATGTTGCCAAGACAACAACATAAGGTTTGCCCTGTGAAAACGACATCAGATTTCATGTAGAGCCAAACTTCTGGATCTTAGTCTACCGACCCAGACTTCACAAATTAGAAACATCCGTAAAAATGTATGAGTATTTTATTTAACTATACAGGTATTTCATACATTATACTAAAATATATTTACGGCTAAAATTATAAAAATTGTCTTCTCTATAAGTCTGTCTTTATAGGTGAAAATAAAATAAAAAGTAAGCTTTTGATTCTATAGATCAAAGCGATTTCCACCTGACAAGCCCCACAAATAAAATAGTACGAATGCATTGAGAAACATCGATGTAAGAGTGGATTCTCAGTGAATTAGGAGGAAAAGAAAAGAAAATAGTCCAAAAGGGAAGGAAAAAGAACAAGAAACTAGTCCAAATATGATGATTTTTTTTATAAAAATTAGGCTTAGGTTTAAAGATAAATATTCTCAATAAAAATATTTACATGTCACTTGCTTGAGAACAATAGAAAACTTAAAGTATGTATTAAATATAAAAGTTCGTTAACAATACTAGTATAATGCCTTCACTAGTTGTTCATCAGATGTTTACTTAGTGGATTTTTGAAAATATTAAGCGAGCTTACATTTTTTATGTGTGATGGTATCTTATTATAAATATTTGTTCCTTCATAGATTCTCGTTTTAATACCGTAATTATGGGTTCGGGATTTTGGTAGGACTAAGAAACTCGCTTGACGACTGCTGCGATTTGAAATTTGTTTAAATTTGGTTAATATTTGAATATTTTTCTACTTTGAATACTTTTATGGAGAACTTTATAGATAAACTAGCTGTTACCCGCGACTTCGTCCGCGTTAGCTAGTAATTCTGGGCAGGAGATTGTAAAACTTTTATAGGTAAATTATAAATATTTCACTATATTATATACATAGAAAAAAATATTTAGGGAAAAATAATGAAAATCTCAACTTTTTATTTACTTTACTGTGTAAGTTACTGTAATATATTTTTATATACAACGTTTCTTGTTTTGCTGTCCTTCGCTAAAATATAAAGATTTTGTGGTTTTGACACTCGTGAACACGCCACTTTGTTATTCCAGTCATAGATATAGCTTCTATAATATTGCACCCTAGGTGAGTAATTTGTAGCCGTGTACCATTACATAACCTTGGTGCATTACGATTTCTCATTAGTAGGACTGGAACACCGACTTTTAACCTTAACTTATGGGAAGGCACACCGGATAGTTCTAAAGAGTTGAGAAACTCTATAAGATAGGTGAGTAATTTGTAGCCGTGTACCATTACATAACCTTGGTGCATTACGATTTCTCATTAGTAGGACTGGAACACCGACTTTTAACCTTAACTTATGGGAAGGCACCCCGGATAGTTCTAAAGAG
>DWMZ01003668.1:0-12474 GCA_018249855.1 Eueides tales michaeli | reverse complement strand
AATTTTGACGAAAAAACTAACTTTTTCTGATTAATTCGAATTAATCCGTTTAAATTTGTTTCATTTAAAATGAGAATCGCGGGGGAAGCGCCGCCATATTGTGGATATTTTCAAGTATTTATAATATAACTAATAACTTTTGAATTGGAGGCACTACGAAGTCTGTTTAAGTTTTTGGTATAAGTTATCGTCAAAATCTATCGATTGCATATAAAATATTAGTTAAAGATGCTGCTCTTGGCAGAGAACATACAGAGCATCATAATAGTGGGAATATTACCACTTGCACCTGTTGCTCCACGTTATTCGAAGACGAAATTATTTATCCTTTTTAAAAACTGTTAGTGGTGTACAGCATCTTTCTTTTCAAGTAACTTGTAAGGCACTTGTAAGGCGGTCTTAAGGAATCTTGCGTCAGTGACAGTCCCAGTAGTTTACGGCACCTATTCACTATAATGTTAATATTTTGTGCCATCTCAGATCCTTCAAAATTGTGAGAAAAGTACAAGACGTTTTTATCAGAAGATTTTTACGTTCTCAAAGGCGTAATGCAGAAGGCAATATTAGTCCAACAGATGGCAGAGCAATTAATAGTTCCCTTTGTTCTATACAGGATATTGTATTTTTTAATTGGAGGCAATTCTTTTGTTGATTACAGCATACCTATTGCCATAGGTATACTGTAGTCAGTCAAACAAGCACTAAGCACATTGAGAATATGTACGAGTTATCAACTCGTTATAACGGTAGGTCCTAACGAGTTGATTACTATAATTAATGAGAGTGCATCAAAATTTACAACGAAACAAAGACAGATAGGTGGTCCAAAGTGCCTTAGGTAAGGCACTTTGGTTAGGGCAATTCTAGCTGAATTGAAACAACAAAAAAGGGAAAGAATATTAAAAATGATTAAAGATAGCTCTTGTGTGTCTTTAGGTACTGCTGCCACATTACTGCCTAGCAGAAAGACGGCACACACAGCTTGGTAGTTGTTCATATTCTCGAGAATTTGCTAAAATGTAATAGTAATAGTATTGACCTTCTCCTCCGGTCTCCTTCTTGAAGAGAATGGTCAGGTAAGAATTCCTAAAATAATTGGTAAAGTGGTCAGCTCTGTGATGGAATTTATTAATTCAGTAGTAGTAGGTAGTGGATGAAAACGAAGCCACGAAATACCCAGCAGATTTTCTTAATTCATTAACAGCTAGCGGTCTCCATGCTCGCAAAATAAAGTGCTGCAAAATTATACCACAGTGCTTATTTACTTACCCATACGTCGATCAACCCGAAGAAGATTGGACTGAATGTGGAGATTGCAATTTTGTTGCAGCAAGTTATACATATATAAGAATATTTGACCACCATTTTTTTAAACCTCGCCCTTACCTTACCCGTATTGGATCACATTCCCACTATGTAAGATAGATTCAGTAATTGTCGTGTCAAGTATAGGTAATTATTTATTATTATTATTTTTTAAACTTAATAAATGTTATTTTGTTGACTTTATATATTTACATATTTTTATATTTGGAGCGGCTTGTTATAAGCATGGTGACAATATTTTTTAAATTCACTAAACTTCATAATTTTTATATTAATTTAAAGTTTTAGGAATTTTAATCGGATCGGGATTTTGAGACAGGGTTCCCTAAAAATGTTTAGGTATGCTACACTATATATTTATAGCTTAACATAGTAATACATATGTATAAAATATTTAGGTATAATATGCGATAAATTTTATAGTTTAACTTAAGTTTTTTAACATAATTTACTTTAAACATTGGATTGCGTTCGGTTTTAATAGCTTCTATTGTTTTAAATACTTGACCAATTTCAAGTCTGTTCAATACACGCACGCATGTTACTTTTTCGCGAGTCAGTAATATTTCAGTTTCTGTATAAATTAGCTTCTGAGACAAATACTGCCAATATACGTCACTTATAATCAAAGACTATTTAAAAAATAATTAAAGTTTTCCAAACATGAAGGTCAAATAAAACCGTGCGTGTATTAAATAGACTGTACGTCATTATTTTTTATGTAAGTCCATTCAAGCAAACGGACACTATGGAAAGATATAGCTTGATATATGAGTATATATGATCAATAATCAAATTTGCGTTAAATTTTACAATGAAAGTCCATTCTCTTTATTGTGGTAGTGGTATCGCGAAGGAAAATTATAGTGCTAAAGGTAGTTAAAACTCAGGTGGTTTTCATGAAATAAATCAAATTCTATGTAGTCGAACCCGATAATCGGAGTATTTAGGGAAAAATTGTTGATTGTTATGATTATCTACTTATACGCTTAACAAGTTGTAAATTTTAGTCTTTTAAGACATTATTAACTTTCTCTCTCAATAGACCTACTCATAGTAAGGCTTTGTGGTGTTATATTTTACTTTATAGTACAGTAGTACTATTGGATAAAATACAACAAATGATAGTTATCAAAATTAGTATAGACCTTACAATTAACAAATAGCAATTTATTTATTTACACACTTGGCTCATGTTTTTACTTCTATCAAAATTTCCAGTGATCGTAGTTTTTGATCATAGTAGGTCTATTGGGAAAATCCTAATAGTTCTACTGGTAGGAAGGACTGGTAAGAAGGTAACATTACTTGAAATTTGTCAAGTATTTAAAACAATAGAAGCTATTTAAACCGAACGCAATTCAATCTTTAAAGTAAATTATGTTAAAAAACTTAAGTTAAACTATAAAATTTATCGCGTAGTATACCTAAATATTTTATACATATGTATTAATATGTTAAGCTATAAATACGAGTATATAGTGTAGCATACCTAAACATTTTTAGGGAACCCTGTCTCAAAAAAAACCGTAAGCCATACTAGGTTGTCCGTCTTTCAAGACTATTTTCCTCAAAATTGAGAGGACACGTCAAGCTAAAATTGATATAAAAAATCCAGGTCTACATTTACATATTTCAAGCACAGAAAGAATCTAGTCAACGTAATGGAAAGATGCCAGCATGTACGTCGTTTTTGCTGCTTTTTTGGCGAAATTCGCTGCGTAACAACACTAAGGTACGTGTACAAAGCACTAGGGTACGTGAACCTACAGTTACAAAATTTGGCACGAAGTGAAAATCTGTAATACGAATAAAAGAAACAATCCTATTCAAAAATACTTTCCTAAATTGATTTCATAAAAATGTTAAATACTTGATACGGAAACCTCAATCGTCTAGATCGATTTGCATTTTACCCCTTCCTTTTTGCTTTGGAAAATAATTTATTAATCTTTGGTTAATACTTTTATCAAAGGAGAAGAAATATTCTGAAATATGCTTTCTCTTCATATGTATTAATGACATAATATATAAAACAGTTCACGAGAAAATTTGTGATTATATGGTTAAAGTAGGAATTTAAATTAACTCTTACCCATATCAGTTATTTCATCGTGCTTTCACAGAAGTAAAATATAAAATAGTTAAAAAAACCATGAATCCGATTAAAATTCCTAAAACTTTAAATTAATATAAAAATTGTGAAGTTTAGGGAATTTAAAAAAAATATTGTCACCATGCTTATAACAAGCCGCTCCAAATATAAAAATATGTAAATATATAAGGTCAACAAAAGAACATTTATTAAGTTTAAAAAATAATAATAATAAATAATTACCTATACTTGACACGACAATTACTGAATCTATCTTACATGTGATCCAATAAGGGGTAAGGTAAGGGCGAGGTTTATAAAATGGTGGTCAAATATTACAATCTCCACATTCGGCCCAGTCTTCTTAGGGTTGATCGACGTATATATAAGCTAAAATTAAGTTTATTTGGTATAATTTTGCAGCACCGACTACACGAGAAGCTATGGCTGCAGGTATTTATATTATCTAAATATCTGATTTAGGTTAAGGGTAGTCCATCCAGTCACAGTCAGGAAATCGGATTCATCAAATGTATGTCGATTTGTAGGTTCACCAACCATTTCATTTAAAACCATTAATGGCATTTTGTTCACCAGCTACACTAAAATATCTTTCATGATTACATGTTTGATTGATCACCTATTATTCAATTACATGGTACTTTCACTCCATTTTGTCCTCTTTCAGTTTAGCGCTTACCGTCTATTAAAACAAACTTTAAAATTACATAATGGTCTAACAAAGTTAATTCAGAACAAAACGGGTGACTTATCCATTTTACCCAACCCGTTTTGCCCAAGAGTGCATTGAATAAATAATAATAAATTAAAATTGAATGCTGGAAAATATTTTGCTCTTAAATTAAAGAAAAATCGTTTTAATGTGAACCTGTAATACAAACATCATGAATATTGTAAATGATTTCTGCTGATCATGATAAACGTACCTTTTTTTAAGAAGACCACAAAAAACGTTTTGATGCCCACAATTACATAAATTCTCATCAACTGTCGCTAATCGTCGGCACACACATACATTCACATATTTTTTGATACATCGGTATAGGAGTGCTTACCCATCTTAGGTGGGCCACCCGTTTTAGACTACCTTCTCCTACCTAACACTATATAGTTATATTATTCCTGTTATAAACATCAGTCGGGTTAATAGCAAGAATGTTTGTCAAAACAGCAATTATTTTTATTTAATCTTAACTGTTAGTTAAAATGAGTGATAAATTGTCGAGTCACAATATAAATATAAATACGAACTTATACTTGTTGTGTCAAATTTACCTGTGTGGTATGTATTCTTTATCATTATTATCTATTGTAAACTTTACTAGTGGTTGGGCTCGGCATCACACTTGGCAATAAATTGACAAAATCACGTTGAAACTGTTATGGTCATCGGATGTGCCAGATCATCAATTTCTATATTTCATTGGAAAATTTGTTTTTATGAATTATTTTAAGCTCCCTTACATTGTACTAATTACTAGTCTACTCTTACATTACAAATATCTTTAACAATCTTTATAAATGCTACTTACATACTTTACTATTCTCTGCATACTGGAACTATAGGTATAAAGATTTTTTTAGTATTCCAATGCTATAAGAAAGTAAGTATCCATAAAATAATAATCGCTTTCATAAATATTTCATATTCCTAACGAGATTTTCAACTGTAAACATCCCTAATTGATTGGGCTAAGGTCAAAGTGACGATCTTGACCTGGTGAACCTGGTCTCTTACAATTAATAAAAGCAGCGAATCATTAAAAATATTTTCTATAATTGGACGTACGAAAAATATTTACAAAATAGCTTATGGGATTAATACTTATATTTTTGTTATTACTTTAATATTAATCTATATTATTATAAAACAGTAAAAATGTCGGGTCTATACATTGAATCTATTTACGAAGAAACGTTGTAGTGTGGGTTAAAATAACTTATAGTATACGAATCTATAATTTGTTGAAGTTTTGTCTGTTTGTTTGTCTGTTTTTTTGTTTGTACGGTCTTCTAAACTACTTTCAATGTTTTTTTTTGTTGTATAGCTATCAAGTGTGTGCAGGACATAAGCTATATTTGGTTTCGAATACTTCCTGCTGACTACACCTGATGCAGAACAGCAAGGATCCAGATAAAGTATAAAAAAATATTAAATATGTCCATAACAAAAGATCTGGATAATGGGCATTTTACGATGAGATATGAAAATATAAGATCTGGAAAATTTTATGAATAATCATAACGGACCAGCTAAAGTATAAGAAATAATGAAATACTGTCTTAAAAAAAGTTATTAAGCGTCATAAGTATTTTACATTTACATTTTAAAATCGTAGATGTGGATCATCTTATGAACAATCATACGGGTCCAGCTAAATCATATAAATAATAAAATACAGCGTTAGTGCAACGTGACATATTTTTATTAACATAAAAAAATAAAGATATCTGGTAAAGAAATATGAATTATAATAATAAATAATAAAATTGCGGCTTAGCTAAAGTTATTCATTGTGATGAATAAATTTTAATAAAATTGCTATTCAGATTAGTTAAAAAGATATTTTCACGTTAATTTTTTTTTACGAAAAAAGCAGGCCAGCTTATAAAAAGTATATCATATCACGTATATCGATTTAAAAACATTTTTCTGATTAATCCAAATTAGGACTAATACGGTTAAATTAAATTTGTTTCAGTGAAAATGTATAATAACGCAGTCGTCTGTGATCTATTATCGTGACTGGTCGTTACCTGCGCGCGCTTGTAAATTATTTTTCCACGACAAAATCAAAAATTACCCATCCGACCGCTGATCAGCAGAAACAAACGTATCATCATATCCAATGTGCGTCCCATTATACCGCACTACGAAATTGAAAGGAAATACTGGAAATGAATATTACGCCACAGTCACCCATCTCTATCATGTGCGCTGGCTTCAATGAAACGGGCTACAACCTACATTCTAAGTTTTTGAAGACAAGTTTACGTAACTCCTGAAGATTTCACCTGACTTCCAAATAAAATATCTATGGATTTTGAAGAAACATATTACTGAATCTATTTCTCATCAGACACTATGACTTGTTTCATTTGCAAAAAAAGATGGTCACGTAGCCACGAATAGTCTTTACCATTAGTACTACGGATTAGAGTAAACAGTAGTACTACGGAGACACCAATTTTCAAGCGTCCACACCCACCCACTGAATCGTCGACTACAACTGATTTTATTGAGTCCGAAATAATAGAGAACAGCAACGAAAACAGTGACGAGGACTCTGATGATAAGTTTTCCCAGTCCAGCTTAGACGTAGCTTACAGACCTCAGAGTGGAAAGAAACTCAAAAGAACACATAACAATCTGGCATCAGTCGACTGGGACTACGTGGAAAACTTTATAACTATCTCCAGTAAAACGTACCCACTTTCAGGAAAACAAGTTAAAGAGTATCTCACACACATATTAAGGATATATCAGAAATCATTTACAATACACAGAATAAATTGGTCACTTGATTGAAATGTCTGTCTCCTACGTATCGTAGCTAATCTAAAGCTCTTATCTTGTAAGAAAAATTCTAATATAAATAAATAAGTCACTTTTAGGTAAATACTGCTCTATTTGTTGTGGGATTTAATGGCCTTGACTATAGAATTTAAATATAATATTATCCAATGGAACTTCCAAAGTTTAATTTCAAAATTAAATGAATTGTATTCATACATAATGAAAAAGTACATATATATACGTTCTTTTTTAAATTTAGCTGCAATTCGAACACCAAATTCATTCTACTGGTTATTCTGTCTTTAGAAAAGATAAGATCGAGAAGATGGATATGCGCGCTTAGCTATCCTGGTTCACTAATCTATAAATTGTTGTCTTAAAACTCTTTCTAATAATTATAATAATATTGATATTTTGTGCTTGGAAGTCCTTAATAGTAAAAAACTTCATAATATCATAGGGGTCTATTCTTCCGCTAATATCACAGTGCGTAGCGTAGGGGACAGGAGCTTTTCAGCTTCTTTTTCTGAAAAAGCTCTAATAATCGGAGATTTCAATGCTCATCACACTGTTTGATCATACACAACTGACAGACAGGAAGACTTATCGGACACTAGCTAAATCATAATTACGTATTTCTTAACAATGGAGACTTTACCCGTGGCGCTAAGCTTAATGATAGTATAATATGCACATCACCTGATATATCTTTTTGTAGTGCTGATCTCTCACTCGATTTTGATTGGAACGTCAAACTAACGAATCTCTCGGCAGTGATCACATAATTATTTCTATAAAAACGTTAGATGGTAATCAAAATAGCCCTGAATTAAAAAGGAACATCAAAAAGGCCAACTGGGTAGAATACACACACAAAAAAAATCTGCATGTGAGCGAGTAGATTACGGAAATGATGTATAAAGTAACTACAATAAGCTCATAGAGGTAATCGAGAAAAGTCCTAACAAAAACATCCCTTATATTAAAACCGGATTTAACTTTAACAAATTCAACCCAAAACCATGGTGGAATCCTAATTTATCGAAAGCAGTAGCTGAGAGACGAGATTATCTCTTAAGAACTTTAGAAAATTACGCACGATCGAAAACTTTTTAATTTATAGATAAGGTACTTTTTATCTTATGGCTCGAAAATTGATAAAGCTTGCTAAAAGAAATTCCCGGCAAAAGTTTTGTGACAATCTATGCTAGATTGCGACATGCCCAGTCGTGAGGTTTGAAGGAAAGTCAGATGGCTTAAAGGTTACCGAAATCCTAAATATTACTTACCAGAAAGTACCGCAGTTTCTTTTGAAACAGAACTTACTCCTGACAGTTTTTCCTTCCATCCCATGGATTCTAATATCAACATTCCAACCCTTTGTTTTTCACATTTTCAGAACTTATTCTGACTCTTAAAAGAGTAGATACTTCTGCTGGTTCAGATAATATAATTTATTCTATGATTAGTCACATACCAGATAACGCAAAAAAATATCTCCGTAGGATCAAATTTTTTGCCATACCTAAAAGAAGCACTGACAAGTATCTTCTTATCTCACTCATCAATTGCCTTTGTAAAACCTTTAATTTAATGATTACTCTTCGTCCGGAACATCATTTCGAAAGCAACAAATAATTTAAAGATTGCACGTTGGGTTTCGGCATGGACTTCTTTCTTGTCGTGACAATCTTAGCAGGTTTATTGTAGACACATAAACTGCTTTTATAAACAAGAAATACGTTTTGTGCGCAGATGTAGATATAAGTAATGCTTATAATGATTTGGCAATCGAACCTTTTATTACCTCTTTAGTTGAATTTGATATCGATCCGCTCATATGTAGATATATTAGGGAATTTTTAAAAGAAAGAATTTTGATATATAGGCTACGGGATGGTTCTGTACCATCCCGTCTACTTGTTCTTGTTATTTCTGAATAACAAGAACAAGTAGACAAGGTTTAGCTCAAGGTGACCTAAAAGTCACCCATTTTATTCCATATTGTCACAATTAAATTATGCAACATATTTGTAAAGACAGTCAAGGTCTCACAATATGCCGATGACGTGACTTCACTTTTTACTGTATTAATCAAAGTATTGATTTTTGTGCTAGTGTCATTCAATCAATTCTTAATATTTTTATAACAATGTTACAGGACATAGGATTGGAAATATCTCTCTCTAAGACTAAACTGTGCATCTTAACTAGAAAATATAAAGTGCCTTCTATCAATATACGAATTAATAACACCGAAATTAAGCTTACAAATTGTACAAAGTTTCTGGGCTTATGGGTGGACAGTCGGCTGAACTTTAACCGACATGTTTTAGAAACTGATCAAAAATGCATTGAGTTTGTCATTGTTTGTGTTACGTTATTTCCATAAGTAGTTCATAGTGGGGTGTCCATTCAACTCACTCAAGAACACTTTATCTAGCACTGGTGCGATCTCGACTCGACTATAGAGGTATTATTTACGGTAACGACAACTTTAGGCTCCTACAGAGGCTGGACGATATTCAAAACCAATGTCTTCGGCTTTGTGGTAGTTTTATTCGGGACACCCTAATTTTTGCAATAGCAAGCGAACTATGCATTCCATCCTTAAGTCGTAGAAGAATGTATCTAAGTGACAAATATTTTATGAAACTTTCTTCCAGAACATCCGACTATTTGATAAAACAACTAGAAACATTAGACAAGACTTTAAATTTGGGTTCAAGATATTGGCGCAAACACCAAATTCCTTTTCTGCTTGAAAGTTTCAGAGGATTTTCAAACTTACCTATCTCAAAATTAGAAATTTTGCCCCAATTTTTGCTTTCTTTTTATACTAAAACTTTCGTCTGAGATAATGTTATCGTGCATAGAGTGAACACTATCAATGAACCTAAAGTTCAACTACCCATTCACGAACTTAAGCGACGTACCGATGATATGGTAGACATACAGTTTTCAGACTACATTAAAATTTACACCGACGGATCCATAACAAGAGACGGTTCTAGTTGCGCGTATAACGATGTAGCTGCGGATTTTAGGGCCAAATTTATTGATAAGTTGAATTGGCAGCAATTGAAATACATTACATTGAGTCGACAACATACCATAAAATTGTAATATTTACAGACTCGAAGAGTAGTTTACAACATTTGTTGATAAGTGCTAGAGGTGGGTATTTCGGTAGAAATTAAGCTTACTTCATTATTAAATGTATATATAGATTGATACGTAACGGGGTTGAAGTTCATCTACAATGGATTCCTTCACACGTGGGCGTCAAAAGTAAAGAGGTAGTAGACTCCGTTGCATCCTAAGTTCTACAGAACGGCATACCTCTCAACATCCTACTGCACTATTCTGACCATTTTCCAAAAATAAACAACGACAATTATATTAAATTTAAATCTTATTTTAATGAGTGCTCTCAAAGCAAGGACCTCTGGTACAGAACCGTTGTAGACGAATCGCCACGAAAATCTTTGTTTGCTTCATAAAATCTCAACAGAAAATACTTAACTATTTGCTTCCGAATCCGTACTTACCACAATTCACTTAACAAGTTCAACTTCATTATAAAGAAAAGAGACGATCCAAATTGTAAACTATATGAGTGAGAGGAAGACCTTCTACACTAAGTTCTTGAGTGTAAAATCAACGAACAATTTAACTTGGACTACTTAAATGAAACTTTATGTTTTAGGGGTGAGTTTCTCTTCTTTCTCCATCAAATCTTAAGTTCAGGCTTCACTGCCGAACATAGAGGTAGATTTGATTTTCATCATACGAGTAGACTCATTGTATCTTAGATCTGACTATTATAAAAATACTCAAGTATAAATAGTTATCCCAACTGATAACGAAACACCTAGTGATTAAGCAATATTGTTATTAATTTTAGGTCGACTAAATCACTTGATGTATATAAAATAAATTATGTTATAAAATAAATAAGATAAAAAAAAATTGTAATAAACGTGAAAATCAATGATATTTTTAAGTAAAAAAGGGTAAAATTTATATTAGAACACGACAAACGTAAGCGACGCATCTTACGTAAAAGAGGGGGAAGCGTCACCATATTGTGGCCATTTTCATGCGTATCGAAATTCGTAATTATAATTGAAGGACGAATAACGAACGAAGAACGAATAAGTATAATTGAAGGACTCGAAGGACATGAAGGACTCGTCAAAATTTATTGATTGTATATAAAATACTAGTTGAAAGAGAACATAAAACGGTGTAAGAAAAGGAAACATTGGTGTGGCCAGATGCTGCTCTTGGCAGTGCATCACAATAATAATATTATTATTTAATTACTATTTGCGCCTGTTGCTCCACGCTGGTCGAGGGCCAACTTCATTTTACTTTTTAAAAACTATTGATGGTGTAGAGCATCCTTCATTTCAAGTAACCTGCACTTCGCCTACTTGAAGACAATATCGACTGAGTACACAGTCTTGAGGAATCTTGCATCAGTGACAGTCCCAGTGGTTTACGGCAGCTATTAGCTATAATGTTAGTTTTTTGTGCCATTTCAGATTCTTAAAGAAGATTTTTACGTACTCTTAGGCGTAATGCGCAAGGCGATAACAGTCTAACAGATGAAAGAGCAATTAATAGTTGTATTTTCGATTGGAGCAATTCTCTGACTGACTACGGTCTATCCTTTCCCTTAGCATAATCCAGTCAAATATGCACTAATAGGGAATATATAGTTAAAACAAACTACCGTCTTATTTAGTTGTCTACCATAGTTATTGAGAGCACATACAAATTTACAACGAATAAAAAGAACCTTCTTAGATAGGCCAGGACGAACTGGAAAACTTATCCTCTAACCAAAGGCAATTCTAGCTGAATTGAAACGACAAAAGAAGATTTCTCTTGCAGTGGCAGCATCAAGTATTGGGTGCTACATTACTTCCTAGCAAAAAGGCGTAACACACAATGCCTAAAATCCCAATCAATTTGAACAGAACAGAAACATCAACACGTTCTGTAGCACAAAATTCTCACAAAGCAATGTTTTTTGGATTGCTGCCTTATCGTATGGGGTATATGATAAATCTAAATTCTTGGAATACTTGGCAAAGTGGTCAGCTCCAAGATGGAATGTTTATTAATTCAATATTTGGAGACATTCATGACATAGCAACTCCGGAAACTTCTTATTTATGTGAACCTGCTATTTTGGTTTCTAAAAATGACGAAACTGGTGCAATAATTAATAAAAATAGCACATTTTATTCAAGAAAAAGTGGTATATACTTCCTTTGATAAGGTAGTGGATGAAAATGACGTCACGAATAACCCAGCTTCTGAACCTTCTTGAACCCTGATTTAAAATCTGTGTGCTGGTGAAATAATGTTTATAGCCACTTGTTTGCTTTGTGACGACAGTCAATGAGTCACAGGGATAAACGCTTAAGCCGCTGGTATCGACTAAGGACTGGTAGTTACCCATGGAAAATATGTTGCTTTTTCACGAGTCTATTTCAGGTCT
>DWMZ01003667.1:0-12474 GCA_018249855.1 Eueides tales michaeli | reverse complement strand
TAATTATAAACCTATTTACAAGCGGTAACGTAATAATTTACAATAAATTTAGATAATATACTGTACGGGTCAAAATAGACCCGAGGTCCTTTGACGTTAGTCGTTTTGAAGACCGTATGAAGGTTAATTGAGATGGTTCTTAGCTTTGTTTCATTAAAATCGGTTCAGTAGTCAAGGAAAAATTTAAGTGTTTATGTAAAATTCTGAATTATTTAACATGTAGAGAAATCAATTAAAATAGACAGATATTGTTACTGATATGTATTCATGTATAAAGTTTAACTATTGAATAATTTCACAATTTCAGTGAGATGTATGTTTACAAAGGGTGCCAGTTTCATTTCATTACCTATATAACTTGTTCAGGGTTTTGTGACATCCGTCAGTTAGGTTATGATGTCTATATTAAGTGTATTTGATAAGTAATAACAGTAACTATCATCCATAAATATAAGAAACGATGATTGAAAATAAAACATAGTTAACGAAAAATATTGTTTAATTTTTATTTTACACTTTTATTTAACAATGGGTAGACATACTCTTTCCAAAATGCTGAAAGTTGAACTATTAAATTATAAACATAGTCAGAATCCAAGTGAAAACCAATTATATTCACATTTTCATTGATTTCAAAATTACTATCCGGTACACAAAAATAACACTTTTTTCTTGTCAGACAAAAACATTTGTAACTGCACTTGTGCATAATATATATCTGTTGGTTGTTCTTCCTGGACTTAGTTATTGTAATTATTGGCACTTGCTGGGCACTTAATTTCGATGACAAATTCATCACTTATATCATCTGGTGAACCAGCAATCATCAAATACTCTTGAGAAATCACTAAACCACATTTCTCTATTTTCACTCCAAGTTTAATTTCTACAATTTTGCGTACAGCATCTTCTAATTTTCGCCGACGGCTCATCGCAGGTGTGGCAGGAATTTTGCACCCATAATTTGGGCAATTAAACTCCCATTAGGGGTTTTGCATTTACTAACAGACTAAGCTTTCGATGCAGTTATGCGTCCATATCGCAACTCATACCATAATTTGTTTGGCGATTGATCTCTTGTGAGTTTTTCAATTTCCATTAAGGTATTTTTAGTAATTAAAGAGCTGGAATTTACCAAAAAATTCTCACAGTCAGCGTCTTTGTATTTCAAGCATAGTTGGTGCATTGAACACATTATAACATAATCTTTGTGAAAATCTGGTTGGTATTACAACAACTGAACATTTTTAGTTTTTCTTTCCTTTCCCTCTTTCAAAAATTCTGGTAACTTCGTGGATTCCCTTTAGAGAGCTCCTTTGATGTTACAAATTATAAAGTTGTGCCTACCTTTACTAGACGTGACTTTTTCCAATAGCACTCAACAGAAGTGCATGAAGGTTCCTCACTCCTGCGATGCACCCACATGATGAATGCCACAGCATGTTTGCAACCTCCTTGAGAAGCAGCACAATCATGACACTCGACACTTACTATTACACTGATGAAACAATTTGTTAAAAATATAAAACAAAATAACCTCAAAATAATATTATTTATTTTATTATATTCAATTTAACTTTTCTAGTTTATAAATAACCTATGATATCTATTATAATGCATTCTGAGTATAATACTTACATGGAGGTCTTTACATTCCCAAATTCAGCAGAGCAGAAATTACTATTTGTTGCGAAGAAATTGGCCACCGTATAGCAATCAATTCTTGGCAAATTTGAACTATCTGCTTTAAAATATCCACTTTCCATTAAGGGAAAACCTTTAAAAATTGATTTTAAAAAGATAATTGAGCAAATTTCGAAGAAATTTCACGGGAATCATAGTAATAATATTATCCAAAAATCAACAAACACCATTTGGCAGCGAAAATTCTTATTTGACAACAAGTGACGACACGCATTTTGATTGGTGTTCATTGTCACGTGACTTGAGGATGAAATATTTAATAAGGGAGAGGGGGGCAGCTTTGAACAGGGGCACTTTTGAATAAATGTGATTACACGGCTATTTTAAAAGAATTTTTGGTAGTTTTTTTTTGGGTAGTGGCAACACGATCTTGCACTACTGTCACTTGTCACCGCTGACGTATTACAGCCCGCTGTTGAGTTACGAGAAGTGCTTATTTTCCAGTTTAAATATGAAACTTTTTCATGTGAGCGCGTAAGGTTCTCAGGAAGCCAATTAAAGGTATGTGGATTGTTTTTTTCTTATTTTAGTCAGAATATCTTATGTATCACGCAATCAAATAGAGATCAATGCCACGGTTTAACTTTAAGTAGGAAAAAAACGTATTTTTATTTTCAAATACCACTGAGGCAGCTTTGAACAAAATGAAGGTGGCAGTTTTGAATACTATTCAAAACAACCCCTACTTCAGTCATAAACCTAATTATTGTTTATTTTACATTGTTTTTTGTTATTTTATTTTAAAATGGAATATTTATCATCTACAGGTACGCAATTATAAAAAAGAGAGATCATAAAATCGACGAGGATGACATGAAAACTGCTGTTCTACAAGTACTATCCGGTGAAATGAAACTCAGAGAAGCTGCTGACACGTATAAAATAAAACCGAATACCTTACATTATCGAATACAAAAATACAAACAAGATATGCTTAAATCCGAACAGTTTACCAGTAAGTATACCGTCCGTCACACAAGTGTTTACAAATGACGAAGAATGCATGATGAAAGAACATCTTTTGAAGAGTTCTAAAATGAATTACGGATTAACGTACAAACAAGCTCGTAAATTAGCCTACAAATACGCACTAGCTCTTGGTAAATGTCCAAGTAAATGGACAGAAAGTAAAGAAGCAGGTATAGAATGGTTAAAGGGCTTCATGAGAAGAAATAAAGATCTTTCAATCCGAAAACCTGAAAATACCAGTTTGTCCAGGGCAACGAGCTTCAACAAACATAATGTTGAAACTTTTTTTGATAATTATGAAAAAGTTTTACGTAAACATAATTTTACACCCGACAGGATATATAATCTTGATGAGCAAGTATTATGACGGTCGTGCAAGCACCTAATGTTATTGCTCAAACAGGAGCAAAACAAGTCGGCCAATGTGTCTCTGCTGAACGTGGACAACTTATTACAATGTGTGGGATAGGAAATGCCTTAGGAAACTTCGTCCCTCCTGTTTTCATTGTTCCTAGAGCACGTTTCCATGACAAAATTCTTAGTGGAGGACCACGAGGATGTGTAGGTTATGCTAATAATCCCAATAGTGTTTGGATGACTGGACCATTGTTTTTAAATGTTCTTAAACACATGAAGAACCTAATCAGGTGCTCAAAAGAGGATCCTATATTGCTTTTGATGGACAACCGCGAGAGCCATTGCACATTAGATGCTATCAACTACTGTCGAGAAAATGGAATAGTTGTTGTTACATTTCCTCCTCACTGCACACATCGTTTACAACCTTTAGATGTGGCCGTTAATGGTCCTTTCAAACGCCAGCTATCTGTGGCTCAAAATGACTGGCTTTTGAATCATCCTGGAAAAACAATAAGTACCCACGAGTTAGCCTGCATCGTGACTCCAGCATACAACGTGACTTATACTGCAAGAAACATGTTAGCTGGCTTTGCCACACCAGGCATTTATTCATTTTCAAGAAATTCGTCTTTCCAGGATGATTCTAAAGATGACTTTGAGAGCGCAGAAGTGACCAATCGCCCTCCGCCACAGTCATCCATCTCGGAGAGTATTCAACCAGAAGACGATGATAAAACCGACTATGAAACTTCAGACAACGAACAAGAATTTATCGATAACACAGCTTCTGCTTCAAGAAGCCTTTTGACGCCTGTCACAAATTTACAATTGCAAACATCGAACTTACCTGCTTCATCTGCATCGGAATCTCTAACTGTGCCAGCTTCAGTGTTGGCCACATGTTCACCTCGAGATATCCTTCTGATAATCTTCTGATAATCCTCGAGATAATCTTCTGCAGCAGCTGTGAACGTGACTTCCTTGACACCTTCAGATTCCTTACCTGTTAATTTAACGGTTTTAGAAGCTCCTATTGTTTCCGTTGATTGTGTATTTTCACTACCACGTTCTGAAATAACTGCATCACTAACATCACCAATCACTGCGAGAAATCGCGCCACTGTTAAAAATACAATAACACCAGAACAGGCCATTTCCTAAAGCACTGCCTCGAAAAGCAACGAGCAAAGGCAGAAAGAAGGGCAAATCTTTTTCAGGAGCATCTTTTTCAGGAGTATCAGTTAAGATACGCATCTTAACTGATACTCCTGAAAAAGATGAGGTGCAAAAAGCTTATTTCGAACGGCAGGCATGGTTACAAAAATCACAAGCTTAAAAAGAAAAGAAGTAATTCTAAACTTGCTTGTTTGGAGTCACAGAAACGTACGAAAATTATAAAGCGAAAAAAAACCAAAACTGTACTAAACTTTTCTTCAGATGAAACTGACTCAGAAATGCATTTGGAATCGGAAGAAGAGAACACCATAATAGACTGCGAAGAGAATGAAGACACGGATAGTTGTGCGGATGAAGACGACGAAAAAGAATTAGATTGTAACGTAATAAATGATGGAGACTACGTTTTAGCGAATGTTTCAGCAGCGAATGGTAAAAGGTCATTATTATTTGTTGGAAAAGTTGTAGAAAAGGATAGTTATGGTTTGATTGTTACATTTCTGAAACGGAAAGGCAGCCTTTATAAATTTTTCTTTCCCGAGAAAGAAGATAAATGCTACGTTAGTTTTTCAGAAGTCTTACTTTACTATTAACTAGAATAATAAATTGATTAAAAAGTATGAAAAACCTTTTAATTTCATCGAATTTAACGATGGTTCAACTGCTTCATGACGTTCAAAGCTACCCCAGGAGCGGGGCAGCTTTGAACATTTGACTATTGCTACTAAAACTGATATTACTCCGTACATATATTCTTCGTCCTATGATGCTGCGATTATCTAGCTTATTGTCCGGGGTAAGCATTGTGATCCAGTAAAGATGTTAAAAACATTATATTTTTCAGAAATAACATAAAGTTTAGAAAATGTTCAAAGCTGCCCCCCTCTCCCCTACATTATATTAAATAAAAAAATAATCCCTTGTTTATTGACGAAAATATTGTGTTTTTTATTATTTTTATTATAGAAACTACCTTTTCGTGGTAAAATTATATACTTATTTGAGTACAGTCCACATCCCTATTGATATCCCAAATTGATGATTTGATATATGAACCTAATATTCACAATTTGATAAATATAGAGTCTACTATATCTGTAAAAGCTTATATTAATAAAAGTCAGATAACATTTATATTAGAGGTACCGTTAACAGATAATAATTCTTATAATTACTATAGATTATATTCAATTCCAATATATAATGTCACTGAAAACGTAACGACAATTGTAATTCCTAAATATCCTTACCTAATGTTGAAAAGTTCCATGTACTTACTCGTAGCCCGGCCTTTCTCGCGTATTGCTGTGGGGGATCAGTTCCTGTGCTCTGAAAATGAAATAGTAAGATATCCGGAACCAACCTGCATAGAGCATTAATGAAATTTGAGAGTAACCATCGGATGTGTATTTCACACGTAGTAAATGTAGAGGATATAAAAATCCAACATACGAGGGGAGGTCCAAAAGTTCGCAGAATGAAAGGGTTGTTAATAAAATATTACATTAAAATTATTTTTCCTTTTCAATATAATCACCCTTAAGCCTAATACATTTATTCGATCTATGAATTATTTTTTCTAAACCATCGAAAAAATATTTTTTGTCTTTGGTCTCAAAATGCGCCGATTTTGCCTCCTTCACTTCGTTATCGTCGGAAAATTTCCTTCCCCTTAGCTCTTTTTTTAAATTTGGAAACAAATAAAAATCGCTAGGGGCCAGGTCTGGACTATAGGGTGGGTGAACAAGGGGTTCGAATCCATGCATGTGCATATTCATGGCAACTCGGCTCTTGTGAACCGGCGCGTTATCTTGTAAAAGCAACACACCCTTGGCCAATTTTCCTCGACGTTTTTCTTTAATTGCCTTCTTTAACTTTTCCAATATCATTGCGTAGTATTCTCCGATAGTGGTAACCTTTTCTTTCAATCCTAATCAATTAGTAATGTTCCCTCACAATTCCAAAAAACAGTGGCCATCAACTTTCCAGCCGATTCTTACACTTTGAATTTCTTGGGAGGTGGTGTACCCTTTTTGTGCCATTGCTTGGACTCCTGTTTTGGTTCAGGTTCAAAGTGATGAACCCGTTTTTCATTTTTAGTAACAATCCACTCCAAAATCTGCACAGGTTTGTCTCCACACACCTTCAAAAAGTGCTTAGACGCGTCGACGCGCCGCTGTTTTTGAAGCGGCGTGAGCATTCTCGGCACCCATCTTGCGCTGACTTTTGACATGCCCAGGTGGTCGTGCAGGATCCGCAAAATGGTTGTATCTGATACTCCAACAAATGCAGATAATTATTTTTTCTTCAAACGTGTGTCTTTGAGTACAAGTTTTTCGACTTTTTCGACGATATCTTATGTGGTGGCCTCAACTGGCCGCCCAGAGCGAGAGTCGTCTTCAATTGAATCTCGACCATGTTTAACCGCTCGCTTACCTAAGGGCGGTCCGCGCGCATCGTGCCTTTGCCCCGGGCCCTCAGCGCGTGCCTACCTCAAATGTCCCACGAAAAAAACGTGACGACCCTACTTTGCCCCGCTATTTTTTGCGCCGTCAGCGCGCGGGTCGGGCTCCACAAAATCGATTCTTGTGACTCAATTTGTTTAAAAAAGTGTCAAGTATTATAAGTATTTATGTTTATTATGAAACTAGCTAAACAATGTTATCTTTTGTTTATCAAATTACAACTTTGGTGCAGAGTTATGCTTTGCTGAACTTCGAAGTAGGGCGTTTTGAAGCTCGTCTTGTACTCAAAAGCTCATACCTCAAAAATAAAAGCAGTATCATTTGTTCTATACACCTATGGATAAAGAAAAAATAAATCAAAATACAAAAAGAACTCTTTATCCCCATTCCAAAAAGGTATAACACTTGTACAATGTCATAATTTAAAATCATAAAAGTCAAAGCTAAACAAAAACACGCTGAAGTACCTATCACCATAACCAGTAATAAGGCTGACTACACACTAAAACAATATCCGGAAATTTCTTACAGTATCCGGATTTTTTACAAAAATATATTATTCTTATTAATCCTAGTATATAATGTAATACTTAACTAGAATATAGACATAGGTATATTTTTTAATATATTAATTTACATTTTTTTTTTAATCTTAAGTTAAGTAGTCGAATCCTTAACCCCTAGGCTACAGCCGCTTATGTTCAGAAGGTAAGTGGTTCGATCCCCAGGTCCACATCTCTTAGATTATTATTTCTCATGTGCGGATTAATTGACCTAGTTCGCTAACGGTGAAGGAAAACATGGTGAGGAAACCGGCATGTCCTAGAATACAATGTCGAAGACATGTAACATCCCCAATCCGGACTTGGCATATTTATATAATAGTCATGTGCGACTGTAATATTCAAATTTTATTAAGCCAAATTTTTGTGGTATTGTGTATAACACCCCTCTATACACAAATTCACCTGGCACGTACTACACCTCCACACTGTCGTACGCCGCACTTTGTGTTGGTAACACAATTTGCACCGCTGCGTTTTTGTCTTCAAAGGCAATTGCATCTGTGCCAGCGCGTTTAGTGGTGGTTATGGTGGTGGGTTGGTTGGAGACGTATATTTGTCTAGCATTTCCTTTATAAGTCTCATCCAGTAATTTCGATTTCCGAGCTTGGCTGAACCCGTTCGGCCGTGGTCGTATATCACCGAGGTATTGAGTACCGACACGTTCAGAAGTCGGCGGAACAATTTTTTGTACCAGCATAAATTTCTGCTCCTTTCTAAGGGGAAGCTGCTGAGCAGCTGATCTTTGCGGTTGATGCCCCCCATAGAAAGATTGTAATCTAAGATTACTTTGGGTCTGTACCTAAAATAGCCGTATTTAACGGTTGCGCCGATTTCAGGCTGGTGATAAGTCGATATCATCGGGACAATGTTTTTGTCCATGTATACGACCACACATAGATCCTTGGTGGAGCTAAAAGCTACTTCACCAGACTTCATAATTTTTTTTGTTTTAGCTTTTAGCCCCTCAGAGACAAACTCTCTATTCAGCCGAAGCGTGCCCATTGTGTCAGTTTGGTGTTTTAATTTTAAGAGCCTGGATAGAAGTGGTGAATTATAAAAATTATCCATCACTAGAGTGTGTTCTCTTCCAAACAATGGTCTCATAAGGTTAAAGACAATTTGGGATGTGGCATTCTCCGGCTCATCGTCCACTTCCTGCCCTTCAACCGCAACCGCATCCGTTTCTTGCGGGACATGAGCATGCCCCTTACCTGAATAGACCTCCATTTTCCACAGATAGCCCGTCCGCGATTCGCAAATTTCGTAGCTTTTTATACCTTCCCGAGCCCTTTTTGTAGCAATTTTTTGGCTAAACGAGAGTCGCTCCAAGCGACTCGTCAATTGCTACATTCTGCTCGGGAACGTATAGTGAGCTAAATTTTTGATTGAGTCTTGCGACAATGGGCATTATCTTGTCTAGTTTGGAGGGGTGTTCAGCCAAGGAGGAATTGTCTGCAAAGTGCAGGCACCTCTTTATTAATAGGAAGCGGTTGTAGGGCATGATTTTGCCATAATCCCCAATCCGCGTTTGTTCATTGCTGGGATACCAGTATTCGCGCTCCACGCTGTCTACTACTGCAGATTGAAGCAACAATATGGTAAGGAATCGCCACATTTCCTCCCTGTCAACGTCCTTCCACCGCTTCATCCTGGACGTGAGCTTTTCAGATCTTTTAGATTTAAGATTATACGCGTATCTGTTCGTTTCGGCAACAATGAGGTCGTTTATACTGGTATCCCAGATTTCTTTGAAGACCTGCACTGGTGACATCCCTGAGTGTTCAAAAGTTGGGCCTGACGGTCCAATGAACTCTTCCCTGATGCCCTCGAATTTTTTGACGTCAATTTCACCTGCAGCAATAGTTCGAATGGCTTGGTCCTCTTCAGCGTCTAAGCGCATGAGTTCCAAGGCCTCGGTGGGGTTCAACTCGTTAATATCCTCGGCGACAACGTTCCTTGGGTTAAGCAGAGGGCGCAAAGAAATATCCTTCTCAACATCTTCATCCGGCTCAACTTTGCTACCGCTATTTGGATCCATGTCGCGCTCGATCTCGACATCAATCTCGAGAGAAATATTAGATGCGGTGCTCCTGCCCGATCCACACGCCTCTGTCCGAGAAGTGCTGGATGTAGGTGTGAAATTGACGTACTCTATTTCAGCTGTCACAAGGTTTGCGGGCAAATCCGTGGCTTGAACCACCTGCACTAATGGACTGAAATAAATGCGCCGTTTCTTCGCTCGAGGACCAGTCGGCGTGTCACGAAATGATTCGCCAGTTTTTTTCTACTGCCACTTATTAATCCAGGAAAAGGCCCTTGCATATCAGGTGAAGGCGGCATGCCTTCAATGATGTCATCACCATCATCCTCCGCTGCTACTGCTGTTCTTGGCTGAGACTGCAGAACCTCCCACGGCTGCGGTATTCTCGGGGGAGGAATGGACGGCACACTGGGTACGAGTGGGCAGGGGATCCACAGGCGGTCGGATCCAGTCTCCTTTCTTTCCCTTTTCCTTTCCTAGTAGAGTCAGACGCGTCGGGCATTTAAAAATTTCCCACCTGTTTCAAGTCTTTTAGGCGCGCCAACTCCTTTCGCTGTTCAGTCGTCAATTTTCTAATATATTTGGTGTCAGCAGCCTTCGCAGACTTTACTTGTTTTATGCCTTCTACCAAAGACTGCACCCCGGACGGACCTGGCGTAGGCTCGGACGTCGCACCGGACGGTCCACTTGTTTCGGCACTAAACACAAAAACATTTCAAATGTAAACATAACTCTCGGATGATTTGATATTCGTATGTATGTATGTATTAATGGTTGTCTGACGATACCTCAAGTATCATTAATCCGATCATGATGAAACTTGGTAGGTAGGTAAAAGGATATATATATATATATATATATATATATATATATATATATATATATATATATATATATATATATATATATATATATATATATATATATATATGTGTGTAAGTTTGTATATCAGACGCCGAGTGGCGAGCTACTAGTCTTAATACCATCCAGATAATACTTACCAAAAAAAAAACTTTAGTTTCCAGAGAACTTCAATAACTATTTACTCACTCCATTCTTAGTTCAGCTTAACTTATTCAAGTAATAAATGGAAATTGAATAGGTAAACAATATATTTTTATTATTATATTTTGATATACCTTTTTGTAAATTTTTAAGCACGTGCGCAGCGAGGCTTTTTGTTTCGCGGCATGCTGAAAAGCGCAACCTAAAAGCGAAAATAAAACCATACATGCACCAGAACCAAAAAAAATTAGAACACCAAAAGTTAGTTGTTATTATAAAGCAAATTAAAGAAAAACCAAACAAAAAAAAACGAACAAAATAAAGCCAAAAACAAACAAACAAACAAATTATCGTCGAAAAACAAACAGCGCACCCTAATACACATTTCTCGTATTTTTAGCTAACTTTACTTTCCACTTTAATATTTATCTGGTCGAATCAATTATTAATTAACACTAGGTTTACGGGCGTTTCTTATATACCTATCTTTACGAGCATCCGTCAAATTGACGGGTGGATGAAAATACGTATTTATTTTTAAAAAATCAATTTATTCAAACTAAATCTGAGTTTAACAATATAAGGCTTCACGTAAAAATGAAATACTAATAAGTCAATTTTTTTGTTAAGTTATTACGAAAATGATAACAATAATATAAAGGCTACATAATCATATTTAGCGAGGACATTTTTTACATACGTATTGAATTTCTTTTGTGCATTTTCCGCATACGATATTTTTACAATACATACAGCAATTACTACTTCTATTTTTATTACAGTAGCCCACTTGGCAACTTTTTCGCACTCCCGATGTTGAAAGTGATATATCTGAAACGTCTGAACTGTGACGAACGTTCTCCTTGTTTTTTCCAGCTAATTCATCGGCTAAAGAAAATATAAACTCCTTTCTGGATATTTTCGATCCGGTACACTCTTTGTACAATATCCACGCGTTTATCGCTGCCAAATCTAAAATATTATAAAAAACTTGGAGAGGCCATCGAAAACACCCTGCTTTCACACTATATTTGCGTGCCATCTGGTCCGCGACATCGACACCAAACTTTGTTTTATTATAAAATGTAATAGTTTCTGGAACACATTTTCTATTGTTTTCTATCTGTATATTTCTATGCTTGGTGCTTAGAAGAAGAACTTTTATTTTCGGTTTACTTTTATATACAGTAAGCGTGCAGTTGTCTGATTTATATAAATTTGATGAAAATAACGGCATTTTGTCCTTTGTTTCTTTCGCTGGTTTTGGTAGTTCTCTCTTGTTCGAGCGGATGGTCCCAACCAAAGTTGTCTTTAGTTCAAGCAATTTTTTGGCCAGTGGGTTTACAAGCAGTAAAAAAATTGTCGGTCGTGATATTTCTTCCTCGATGTAAATACGGTTCGGCTAATTTCAGCGCTATAAACTGGAGTGTCATCTTTTCCCAAGTAAGGGAAACCATTCAAAATATATTTTGATTTAACGTCAACCGCTAACCAAAACGTAATGCCAAATTTATACGGCTTATTTGGCATGTATTGTGTAAATCTGCAACGGGCTTTAGTTGGAAACAGTTGTTCATCCACTGTGATATTTTGATGTGGTTTATAACAAGCCTGGCTGTTACTTATAAATCTGTTCCATACTTCAGAAATGAGTGCAAATTTATCGGTTTGTAACCTTTCGGATCGTTCGGTTCTTTTATCAAAGCGTATAAATCTTAGAATTTGCATAAATCTATCTCTGGTCATTGTATCTCGGAAAAAAGAAGGTCCCCATTTTTTGGACCATAGATAAGATACTTTCAATGCTTTTACTTCGTACGCGCCCCGGGCATATAGTATTGCTAGAAAACTACGTAACTATTTTACTTTTTAAATCAGAGAAATTTTACTGTGTGTTTGTGATATCTTAGTATTTCTTATCAATTATCAAATGCAACTCTGTTTCCTTATTTCAGCTGCCAAATGACATGAAGAATTATATGCAGTATCATTTGATGGGGTCTGTGTCACAAGTGCAGATGAAACCAGAATCTTTTCCAAAAAAATTTGAATGCCAACAATTAGGAAAAGACAAACATTGGATACTATTAAACCGCCATATGTTATAAAGAAACAGAGAATTATGGTTCTCGAAGAGAGTGAAAAGCAACTACAGCAATGTAATACAGTTCCAATAAGCTTAAACATT
>DWMZ01003666.1:0-12475 GCA_018249855.1 Eueides tales michaeli | reverse complement strand
TATATATATATATATATATATATATATATATATATATATATATATATATATATATATATATATATATATATATATATATATATATATATATATATATATATATATATATATATATATATATTTACTTACGGTACACAGTACATACAGTAATAATACAAAAGATTTTTTAACCTCTAGCTATATCTCGCACATAGTCAGTGGAAACCTGAACTGTCAATACCGTTCGTTCCTATTATGACACTTGCGTTCCCTACTTTTCACTTAATTGGAGCATAACGTGTTGAGTGGCGGAACTCAGCGCTGCATGCTTTATTTTTATATCAGAACGAGGAAAATAAAAAAATATTAAATATTTCATTTCCACGAGTGGGAATGGAACCCAAAACCTATCACACAATTGTTTCCCCACGTTAAGACTGAATCTGCATCAAGCCTACAACCGTCACAATGAACCAAATAAAACCATATTCTCATTTTAAATACCTACGTAAATTTATGAAAAGCTTTTTCCAAGGAAAAAGTAAGAATTCTCAGTAAAATGAACAATAAAGCGACATTCGGGTCAAGGCGCGGTGTAAGCGGAAGGTGCATTGAAATTTAAAGAATCGCCTAACTCCCAAACAATAGTTCGCAGAGCGTCTTGTAGTAAATAGCTGCTCTCGGGTACGTTGTTACTCAATTATTAAATAATCTGTTACTAAATTTAAAGACTATATATATAAAAATTTGAACGAAACAGGATTTGAACCCGCGCCTCTTGGAAACGGTCGTAGAGGCGCTGGTTCAAATCCTGTTTCGTTCAATTTTTTATACGTTTTTAAATTTAGTATTTTTCTTTCTTAAATGTGGAATAACACTTTAAAAATAGCAATAAAAATTAATATTCTGTTTCCTAACTTGTGTTTATGGGTTGATGATCGTAACTTAACGCCTCGTTTTGTATTAAACAAAAGAAAATGAAAATAATGATTCCTCGAATGGAAATGTAATTCACAACCTTCGAAATTTAAATACATTCTATATTTAAAAACTTTGCTGCAACGGTAACGACCTCATTTGTAACTAGGAAAGTTTTGAAATTTTCAATATTATTCGATACTTGAAAAAAAAACTAACCGCTTAGTGGTCAGAATGCTTAGACGGATTATAAGAGACGCGGGTTCAAATCTAGCTAAGTTCAAAAGTTCATTTTTTTAAGTAAGTAAGATCGACTACTTTTTTCACATTCACTATGTTACTTTCAAAACCTAGTGTTAAGACACTCCGTATCATTCTCTAGTTACTGTCGAATTTGAGGCATTGCGTGATGAGTGGCGGATCTCAACGCTGCGCTTTGCCTTGTTACTAGAGCAAATAAATTAAAATATTAAATATTTCATTAGAAAATATTAAAAGTTTCGTTTTTTCGGTTAGAGATCACACACTTCTACCACTGCGCGACAATTGACATCAAACCTCTACGCCACTTAACCAATAAAAAGCATTTTCTAATAACTCCAACATATCAAAACAAGGTCTTAAAACGTTAAACAAAACAAAATCCCGATTTAGATCATGATAATACACGCCCGATGTTACAATGGTGGTAAATCTTGATGTATTTTGAGGTGTCGGCAATATTTTAAATATTCACCCTAAAAGCTATACGGAGACAAAGGGCGCGCTTTTGGTACGAACCGATTTTATACTCGCATATGATTTATATTGTAAATTATAGAAAATTTTAATTATTTTTACTTTCGTAGTTATTTTTAAATTCCTTTTGATGTAATTATTATATATTATAAAGAAGACGCGTTAATAAAAAAGTCTTCAACAAGCTTCCGCCTATACTGTTTGCGTGAAAAAGCGTGAAGCTGATTTTTAGTTATTCGAGGTCTGTCGTGACGCAGGGGCACAAGCATTTTGTGTGCAATATACATACGTTTGTGTTTCCCCACTCTAGGAAAAAAAAAACATATTTTCAATTTAAATATTTAATGCTTCCATTTCTTCGCTTTGGTTACAAGGCAAAGCCTAGCGGCGTTGAATTACGCAATTCAACACGCCATGCCTCAAATTCGGCAAAGTTGGAAATGGAACGGAGTGCCTTAACACTAGGTTCCCAAGTTCCCTCTGCCTACCCTACCATGTGCGGGATACAACGTGAAGCTGAGTGAGTGCTTTTTATTACTGTACTGATATTTACCATCGATAGTATAGATTTTTGTAATATATCAGATATATTCTACGATCATCGACACCATAATCCGACCATTATATCATATAGGCTTTGCGGTTTCCATAACGTGTTTATTTCCGAATCGCTCCCGTAAATATTTGCAGTACTGAGTAGAACAAATTGAATAAAATTGTTGGTTAATATTTGATTGCGCGGATCAATAGGGCGCTGTTTGCTAACTTAAGTCATAAATAAATGCTCGGGAATTCAATTCTGTATCGGAACGTGAAATTGGTTTCGTTTTGATGCGTAGGAATTAAAATATAAATATTAATTAATTGGACTGGAAAAGCGACAGGTTATGGGATCTTTACTTATGTGAAGAAATTAAATATTTAATATTTTCGTTTTTTTTGCTGTGGTAACAAGGTAAGGCGTGGTGCTGAGTTCCGCTCCTCACCACGCAATGGCGGAAAGTGAGAACAAAGGCGCTCTTTTGGGAACAGAGTGTGTTAACACTGGGCCCCCAAGTTCCCTCTGCTACCTTGCTATTTACGGGGTACAGCGTGAAGTTGAAACAAAATTCAAATTCAGTGTTCAAAAGTCATCAAATCACGTCACGTGATTCAGAAAGACGTGAAGAAACAATATATAATGAAATAATAAAATAATCTCCTTATTGACTGCGCTGAGTGAAATATTTGATTGTGCATTTACATTGTGAATGTGATCGAAGCGGAAAATCGGAAATTGAGTAATGGGCGGTTGCTCAGCGACTGTCGAGTTAGGCAAGTTGTGTAAAGGAACATTTTTGTATTCATGACAGTTTAATAATAATTCAAGATGATAATGATGAAAGAAAAAAATATTGAAAACGCATTCATATAATATGTCCGTTCATTTAGGAGCTATGGTGACACAAACAGTCACAGAGACAGACTGACAGGTCAAACTTATAACACCATAATATTTTAGTAATTGAAGCAATCTTTTTTCTGGAAAAAATTTAAACCACAATGAGTCGCGAATTCTTTGATAAACATGAAATAACAACTGTCAAATTTGATAATGCCTATCGTCTCTCAGTGGCACAAGGGCATGATTGTAAACTGACTGACAGGTTGTGGGTTCGAACCCCCCTCGAAAAAATGAAATATTTAAGATTTTCGATTTAAATATTTAATGTTTTCATTTTTTCTCTCTTATAACAATGCTAAACACAGCGTAGAGTTTCGCCATTCAACACGCAATGCCACAAGTTCGGCAGAAAGTGGGCAACGTAATAGTGTCTTAACACTAGGTTGCCAAGTTCTCTCTGCCTACCTTGCTATGTGCAGGATACAGTGTGAGACTGAAACTGTATGTATAAAATAGGTCAATAGAAGGGAGTCTCTAAATAGCACATTTAAAAAAAAATGTATGGTATTTTTTTTTATTATATAGAATTGTAGATTAAAAGTTAAATACTATATAATAAAATTTAAAAAAAAATATTCTTGATTTTAGCAGACGCGACAATTTACTCGAAACGTGGAAAATCTGAAATGGGGAAAATCATCATTCCCTATTTTCCTTCCAATATTCGAGTATTCCATACAAGGCCGATTCAGAGCCCGACCCGCCCAGCGAGGTAATAGGAGTATTTCATTACCATCATAGATACTACAACCGTGGTCTTTACAGTTAACCCCTATGCGGTATACGTCAACAGTCAATAACAAGCGTAAATCATAAAAGTGATTCTAGAAGTCCAGCCACATGAAAAATATTGATTTTCTCGACACCCACTCAAATTCAATATTTTGTATGTGGGTGGTTTACACTTTAAGCCTAATGTCAAGTTCACTTGAGCCCATCTTGGCATAGCGTCATATGCGTGTAGTCTCACAAACGCAATTACATGATTGTGGGGACGATGCCCAGTCAGGAAAATAATTTACTAAATATTACTATCCCTATGGAAATAAAGCAAAGTGTGGCGTTAAGTTCCGGTATTCAACACGCGAAATGAAAAACGGAATGTCTCAACACTATTCACTATTCTATATGCGAGATAACAGTGTGAACAAAGAAAAAATTAAGTTCGCAGTTTAAGTGGACGCTCCAAGAAGCTCTGGCTGAACAAAGCCTGCGGGAAAATGAAAAATTCCAAGACAAATGCTGCAATGTTTTCATTAAACTTTATGTACGTACATATTTGTGGATTAAGTATTTTGTTAAAGATCAAATTTAATTGTTTTCGTGGGAAAAATTTACATGGCGACCTAACATGGCGAGGGCGTAGCGTGGGTCTTGAATAACTAAAGACTTAAATATGTAAAGGTTTTGTTGTACGGTCGTGATGTAGCGGCAAAATATCTGACTGTACACATTATTGAATTGGACACGTTGTGGGTTCAATTTTCCAGACAGTATAACGCATTTAGGATACAGGGAAATTCATTTTTAAATTCATTATGATTTACTAGCTTTAGTAACAAACAAAAACGCGGCACGGCGTTGAGTTCCGTCACTATAAACAGACATATATAAATAAAACGGTGCACGGAGAATAGAGTGACATACCACTGGGCTTACTCTGAGTACCTACCCTGCTATTACCTGTATAGTATAGAGCGTAAAAAAAATACTGTTGACTATTTCCCCGCCAATAAACAAAATGCTGTTTCTGGGCACATAATATGTTAAATATTTAATGAGAAGAAAGGAACCGAGTAAATTAACGCTAGGTTCCCTAGCTAAAGGAAACAAGGCAGATGATACTGTAGAAAAAATTATATAAAGCTATAATAATAATTTTGATTTTGGCGAATTTCAAATGAAACAATTAAAAGCTTTGTTTGCTTACAACATTGTAACGAATCATAGTGAAAAAAGCGTTGAATGAAAAGATCATGCACGAGAAACTTGTCGTGATTTAATATCTATAAGTTTGTAGAATTACTCGTTGTAGAATTCTTTTTCCTAAATAAATTTAGCTTCAAATTGTTCTACATTAAATAAAAATGTTTCTAAAAATGTTTAAAAATCAATATACGTTATTAATAATATACTACAGTAAAATCACGACGCGATAAATAATATACTAACTACTATAGTTCTTAAAACGTTGGGTTTCCAAAAATGTTTAAGAATCAATATACGTGATTTATCCGTTATTTTTTTTATCTAGAATAATTACAAGCCAATTTCATTTAGGAAAACGAATTTTACAACGAGTAATTCTAAAAACTTATAGACACTAAGTCATGGCCATTTTTCACTATGATTCGTTACAATGTTATAAGTTAAAAAAAACTGGTACCTCTACCTAAAAAAAATTCTACATTCAAAACTACCTACAGATTGACAATAGTAGGCACGCCTGCCCTCAGCCGTCGAACGATGTTTTAATTGGACACTCCGCTAGCCGCTAATTGATTCCAGCGACTTGTTCGAGATAGTCATACACTTGTGGTACATTTGATTGATAGTGGATATCTTTTTTTTGGTTTAGTTATTTTTTATGTAACTGCCGTGGTGCTGGGATCCTGGCGTGTGAGTGTAAAAATGGCAGGCTGTCTACTACTACGAAAACCATAGGCAATTGACAGAACGTGAAAAACGGAAGTGGCTTAATGGAAACGGAAGGACGGAGGTTCCAAACCTTCCTTCCTATTCTATCTTTCCCAATATATGCAGAACAGAGAATGAAGCTAAAAAAAGAATAAAAAAAATAATTATTGTGTATACTGTAATAAAACATACATAATAATTGTTTGTTAAATAAAATAATCAAGTAAGAAATAACATTTTATTAATTTTATATATTTTTTTATAATACTTATTACAGCTAGCTGCTTTGTTTGCACAAGCCACAAAAGGTAAAATCTCGTATTATATATTTCCATAGTAAATTCTGAAAATTTTCTTTTGATGCTTCTACACTCCCCAAGGGTATCAGTGTTCTACGCTATATTTGGGTAGGCGGTAGGTACGAGCGCATAAAAACGTCGCTTTTCCTGCTCAAATCTCGATCCCGCGGGAACTTTGAGACGAAAAATACCTTTTATATTGATCTATAGCCTCTTGCATTGTTCCATGAAAATCCCATATAAATCGGCCCAGCTGTTCCAAGGATAAAACTGGACAGAGAGAAAAAGGGAAAATAAATCTTTGTGTTTTAGTATTGCGCAAGTACACACTCAAAAAACACGGCTATTTTTAAATTAAGCCAAGTCACGGTTTTGTAGCAAATAATAATATTCATATATTTTCTTTTTTTTTGCATAATCTACACGTGTAACTGACATACTGTCTATACATGAGAGATATATAAAAAAAATCTTATAAGTTATTTATTAATTCAATAAGAAACCAGATTTAAATTCAATTTTCAATATAATATTTTGTTAACCTGCACTCAACATGTGTTATAGTGTTTATTTCATTTAAATCGACCAGTAAATAAAAACGTCAAGTCAATTATAATATTTAATTTGATAAAATTGCTTTAATTTTTTTTTTTAATTTCAGATTTCAATGTATACATATTGTTTCAAGAGTGATAATAATATTAGGAAATGGAAAATTATTGAGATTAGTAAATAGAATATTATAATTCAAGCGGGCGAAGCCGCGAGCGGATCGCCATTACATAATAACAAGAAACAAAGAGTTTTGTGCATTTATTAATCACGTAGGATATGATATGGAATAAATATCAAGTCACACGTAAATAAGTCCATATAATTATAATAGACAAATAAGCAAACATTCACATCAATAATACATATAGAAATTATGAAACAGAAAACAAACTCCATAATGACATTCAAACAAATGGCCCTCATGCACTTCCCGCTAGAATCCAATCAGTTTCAATTGTGCCATTGCTATTGTAAATAATTCTAAATTCACCATTATCAAACATCACTATAATTTAGTTGACATAATTATCTGCTAATGAACTTTAAATCAAAATAGATGAATTGTTACATAAATTAACAAAGTCAAATAGAAAGGTAGTCTGGTTTAGGGTAAATCACCCCATTAGGGAATTATATTTTTTTAGCTTTACAGTGTATCCCAGAACCTGGGAACCTAGTGTTAAGCCACATTTCTCTACTAATTTCATTCACTTTAATTCTCCGCTCTCTGTTTATTTCTTGAGGTATTACATGTTAAGTGACGGGACGTAACGTCGCGCTATGCCTCGTTTCCAAAACGAAAAATAATAATTTAAATATAAAATATCTTATTTTATCGAGAAGGAATCGATCTCACGACCTATTATTTACAATAATATTGACCTTAATGAGGTCCTTGCAATTAAAGTATTTTTAAATCTGGGAGAAAAGGGGAAGTCTGCTATTTATGCTTAAAAAATAATACTGGTGGTTTTAATGGTACAGAGATTTTTATATTAAATTCCCTGTTGAAATTGCATTCAAATTCAAATAGTTTTATTCAAAATAAGAAGTTACAAGCTTCGTTTATTGAACGTCAAAAAATTTACCACCAGTTCACTTAAGTTACTGCCTCAGACCTGAGAAGAACCGGCGAAAGAAATTCAGCGGTACAGGTCTCTTTTTTTAACCAAAATTTTACATCATGTTATTATTATTGACAATGATACATTTGAGATTGCCTGGAGCGAGAATTTTATTCCCAAGGCGTGTTATCATTTATAAAGTCGTTAATTTGGTAATAACCTTTAACACACAAACGTCTTTTCACAACTTTTTTAAATTGTGAAATAGATAATTCTCGAACGTTTTCTGGGATCCTATTGTAAAAGCGTACACCCTGTCCCATGAAAGAATTACGAACTCGGTGCAATAGAGTTATAGGTGCACTGAGATTAAACTTATTTCTAGTATTAATATTATGTATATTCCCGCTTTTGCTAAACACATTAATATTTTTCTTAACATACATAATATTTTCAAAAATGTATTGCGATAAAACGGTCATAATATTAATTTCTTTAAATTTTTCCCTTAAAGAATCCTTAGGGCCTAATTTATAGATTGCACGAATAGCTCGCTTCTGCAAGACAAAAATTGATTTAATACCGGCTGCATTACCCCAAAGTAAAATGCCGTACTTTGTACGTCTGTAAATATTCTGATTTTTTCAACCGCGAAGGCTGCTGAGCTAAGTCTATTCGCCAATCCATCAATATGAGGTCTCCACTGTAATTTAGAGTCAATGGTGATACCGAGAAATATCGTATAATCTACAGGATCCACGGCTTCACCATTCAAGAGTACATCGCCTTTCACAATTTTCGTGTTGGGTGTTCGGAATATAGCACATTAAGTTGTTTTACTGTTCAAAAGCAAATTATTAGCACTAAATCAATGTACTACTTTTGAGAGAGCATTGTTTACATCGTCATATACTTTTTGTATTCTTTTCATTTTAAAAATTAACGATGTAACATCCGCAAACAATACATTTGTGGACGCACTCCTTCAGCAATGATTCAGCGACAGTTGTGGAAGCTATAAGGGTTTTGGTAGTAGAAACTGGAATATAAGCAAAAAAATTTTTCAAAAATACAAGCAACTTCTTCATCGCAGCTTGTTTCACCATTGTCAATTTTTAATTTAAATTCATAATTGCAATTCTTTGTATTTCCAGTTTCAGAATTTATTATGTTCCATGTCATTTTCATTTTGTCAGAGGATTTTTTTATTTTGTTTCTAATATATAAAGATTTTGCCATAGAACATACTTTTTTAAACAAATTCGAATAGTTCTTAACATAATTAGTAAATGTGGTTATATGCTTTTTCACTATGTAGTTCGTATAACCTTTGTTTACTCTTATGAATTCTCACAGACGCCCAATAAGTAAATGATAAGAAACTCCTGGATTTTACTATTTTAGAAGTAAATAATGTATTAAACTCATTTTTAATAACAAAAAAATTCCATATAACAAGTTGGGTTTATTAGAACACTGTAAATATTGGAGTTTTGCTATTGTATTTCTTCTAAACTTTTCTATACGAACAGTTGTCATCGGTACACAAACAATATCGTTTTTTTTACAAATTTTATTTTAACCAAAGTTAAATGAAGCCAACTGACTGCAATGATCTGAGCTTAACATATTAATCATTGATTTTTCTCTTGGTAAAGAGTTTGTAAAAATATTGTCAATACAAGTGGCGGTACAACTCTTCTATTCTTGTTGCCTCATGAAATAAATTAACTTGGTTATATGAATTTAATAAAGACTACTAGATTCACTAGTTTAAGTGGTGGAGTTCTCTAGTAAGTTAATATTAAAATCACCACATACAACTATAAACTTCTTAGATCCAGATAATTTCACAAGTACCTCTTCTAATATAGTTTCAAAGTGTTCATATAACCCAGTGGGAGGTCTGTACACACTTACAACAATGAAATGCTCAAGCTCAGCACAGACTATTTCAATAGTTTGTTCAACGAAGAGACTCACAATATCTTTACGTTCTTTAAATTTGTAAGGTTTTTTCAAAATTATTAAAGAGCCACCACGAATTGCTTTTTCTCTGCTGAACATACTAGCTACTTGGTGATTTTCGTTACAAAGTACATGAATATTCTTACAATTTAAAAATAATTCAATTTCTAATTCTTTACTATAAAATACTTGTATGTTTTGATCCACCAAGTTTATATCATTATCAATACATAATGTATTTATATTTACATTATTATTGATTTTATTTTTACAATTACTATACATATCGCCACAGATGGCCTCTATTGTCTTATTGTATAATTTAATTTAATTGGTACGGATTCCAAATATGTCAAATTACACTGTTCAATAGGAACAGTGGCCTCTATAGCCACAGTATTGGCTAAAGTGAAAAGTATATAATATGATAGCATACTTGCTATCTGCCTTTTGTAAAAATAAGATAGATGGAGCCTATCACATGTCATATCGTTTTTCTTAATATTTATTATATTATTAATGTCAATTTAATGTATTTTTTTATTATTTTCACTTAATGTTACGTAATTACTATTTATTAATGTTTGTAACATACTATCTAAACTAAATGTGTCTTGTGGCAATTTCTTTATGTATGGAAATGTAAATATAACAATTTTTTTAACATTTAAATTCAACGATTGTGAGTGATACTCCCGCAGTAGTTTTTTTATTTACATTTCCCCTTCCCCCAATCAAAATAACTAAAATTGTGTTAGGACAATAAGTATTATAAATAATTTTATTCATTATTTGGGAGTAGGTAGCTCCGGGCATACAATAATTTAATACTGATTGACCTTTACCTATCTTATTTAAAATTATACCCATATTATTTCCCAGATTGTCACTATATAGTTACTATGATATTACTTTTATTTTGGGAGGCTATGGGTTGTGACTTTACATTCCTTATAAAGCTGTCGCGAGCTCCATCAGACTAGGATTGAATAAATATTTCGGACATCTGCTTTTGGCGGCCTGGTGTTTACACTTGACACTCACAGACATAATTTTTAGTAAGTAATTCAAAACTTTCAGTATTTTGATTACATGGTTTTATCAGCTCGTCCATAGCAGATATGTGCACTTTCATATTTGTCAGAAATTAATTTTAATTTACTATGTAATTCTGCAATCTCTAACTGTAGGGAACTCACCTCAGCTTCATACAATAACTTTCTACTTTTCATATTTTCTGTATATTTGTAAAAGTTATTTTTTACATTATTTCTGTCAGCAGCTAATTTGGTGTAATTTTTACATATATTTTTAAAATTTAATAGGCGCTGTCTTTTTTTAATATATTTATTTATTTTAATGTATTTTTTCAGTTTATTTTTACAGTTAAGAACTGGCTTGGAAGTTGCTGAATCATCACCAGTCAAGTCTATTGTTGATATATCATTTTTATAGGTGATAACTGAACAAGCCAGCGGTGTCTCCCCAACCAGTTCCTCAAATAGGCTCTGGGCTTGAGAGGCTTTCTCTTTTAAGTTGTTATTTTCCAATGAAGGTATATATATTTTAGCATCATATAATTGTGACTTTAGGTCATTGGTATCCTTGAGGGCTTCCTCATATTCCACTCTGCACTGGTAAAACCCATTGACTATTTCCTGCAGATTATTATGTTGTTCCAGTACTTCTGAATGTTCTAAAAATAGTTATGATAATTCATTTTAAGTTATTTATTCTTATTAATAACCTGTAGAAATTCATGCTCATTGTCATCCCTCTCTCTTAAAAGTTTTTCGCACTGCGCCCTAGATGACTTAAGTTCCTGGAGCGCCAGTTGCAGCTTATCCTCTGCCTGACGAGCTTTGGTACCACGAGTCATCATTTTTGGTATTATTATTTATGCAATAGTATGCGCAAAAACTGGTTAGGGCAGTATGAACTTGTATTAACAGCTAATAAACGTATATAAGTATTAGAGAACAAAGTGAAAACAATAAACAAAAAAGTCAAATTTTAAAATATAGTTTGTTACTTGCTCGATGACAGCATACGAACAAACACAGGTTAGCACTTTAAAGTTTTACACACTATAAAGTACTGAATATGTTGAAACAGTACAAATGTCAATAACACAGAACTTTTTCACAAATTGCACCAACAATAGAAAATACTAATAATTTTATTAAATTTCACAGAAGAAGAAATAAAAAATCTCACTACGAAACAACCACTACGTTCCGTTTGATAGGTTGAAATTTTAGCTAATTTATTTTATGCGGTTAGGCTTATAGGTGTGAGTGCCTGTTAATTTTGAGTGCTGAAAATAATGTTGTTAGCATTCTGAGACACTTTGTTTTTGACATAACCAATCAACCAAACTGTTCAAATTCAAGTCATTTTATATTAAATGGTAAAAGCAAACAAATTAGCAACGCAAATTATCTTACCAGAGTATAGTAAAAAAGATAACTCACTACCCCTAGTGAAATTGAATTCTCAACAATCGCTTCTACAGGCAAAATCTACACTCATTTAGACATATATTAAAATTTATTTAAAGAGTTGTAAGACGTTTTTTTTAAAATCATTACAATCTCAGTTTGATTGAAAAATCAGATTCACGAGTCAAAAAACAAATCGGGCAAAGTTTGTTTCTGGTTCATTTCTTTTTGTTTTTACATAAAATTTTTGTATTGTAACTTTTATGTTTATAAGGAAAGCTATTTTCCTTAAAAAGTAGATAAAGTTTTTCAACTTATTGCTTGTTGGACATATAGCAAGTAGCCCCGACTTATAGGGCAGATATTTAAGGTTAGATTTTTAAAAAAGAAAATTTCATACGGTGAATATATATATGTATATATATATATATA
>DWMZ01003665.1:0-12479 GCA_018249855.1 Eueides tales michaeli | reverse complement strand
TTCACAGGTATTTTTTTGTTTTAGGCATCTATTTCGATAGTCTTAACGAAACATTGTTTCGTTTTGTCACCATTGATAAACCTTGGATTTAGCAGTATCATCCAGAGTTAGAACAAGAATCAATACAGTAGTTAGAAAAAGATACAAAGCTACTGCGGAAATTTAAAATTGGCCTTCAAGCTCATGACCACGGGTTTTAAGAATAGGCATGATGACAGTATGAAAGAATCACAGAAAAGACCTTTATGAATTTTCAATTATGTTGTAAATAACATTTTCGTTTTTTAACGTGATTTTTAATCAAATAAAAGCTTAAAAAAAACATGGTCGGCAATTTTAAACGAAACACCAGTCAAAGTAAATAACGTCACGTCAACATAATATTCCTGTCTAGGGATGTTCATACAAAATAAATATCGATATTTTTTCGATATAATATATCGAACTGTTATAACGATAATTGGCGATATATCGAATAAATGTATCGATATTTTTAAAATATAAGCTAAATTAACACTAATAAATACTAAGGCCTTCCATTATTAGTTGTTTTATACTATTAAATTCATAGCACTTTCATTAAAAACACGTTATACTTACTGTATGAATCGTAAACTTTAATAAGCAAGACAAAAAATAATTATCACAGCTTGATTTATATATACAATTTGTAAAAGCTATTTTTATATATATTATACACTTAACAGTATTAAATTTCGTAAACTATATTAAACAAAAAAGGCTACTTTTATTATAGGTAACGAAACTTGTTTTTATATTGTACTGAAAATTAAACCAATGATAAATGACCAATAGTTCCATGGACACTATTTTATTTATTTATCTTTATTGCAAGGAAAAAATAGAAAAGTTGGCGTTTGGGTAGTCCAAATACTGCCACAATCAAAGATTATAAAAGTTTTGCTACTAGCGCTGCCCTATTATATCATGTCTGCGTATCGTTATTGCAAAGGCTAGTTATCAATATTCTGGATTTTTTTTGTTTTATTTTTTTACTCAAATTGACAATGTTGCAGATTTAAAAGAATAAGTAAATATAAAGAAATGGAATTTGATTCGACATTTGGTATATCGGATGAAATATATCGATATTACATTCGATACTAGATGATTCGATAATATCAGATTGAAACGATATATCGCATACATGTATCGATATTTTTTTCGCAAAAAAAAAGTATGTATGTAAGCATAAAAGTACTTGATGTGTAGAAAATATCGATGTTTTCGATCAATACATTGAAAGATGTATAGTTTCGATATATCGAATCGAAAAAAACGTGGATGTTTTGTGAAAGTGGACACCCCTAAAACAATGAGTAGACGTGACGTCATAGCGACCGCCACGACACCTGGGCGCGTTTAAGCGCCAAATAATTTTTTCAAACAAAAAAGTGTAAAATTTTGTAACTTATGCTTAGTTTTTTGATGAAATATTATTTTTTTCGGTAAAACAAGAGCTCTATAAACATTAATCAATAGGAGTTAAAAATGTATCAAATAAATGCAGCCGTAAACGGCCATTTTGAAAGGAGAGACGACGAATATTTTTGTACCGGGAAAATGCAATTAAGCCTAGGGAGTTTATATTGAAAAATATATTTCTTACATATGTCCATTAGCTTAATTAATTAATATACAATTATAAAAATCCTATATAATAATAAGATGCCCACTCACGTGTAGGTGTCCTCGCTGACGTTGATGGTGCCGGGCACGCCGGTGGTCTCGCAGCGGCTGGTGAGGTTGACGGTGTTGCCGAACAGGCAGTAGCGCGGCATGCGGTGCCCGATCACGCCCGTCACCACCTCGCCCGAGTGGATGCCTATTGTTATACCCTGCGGATTGTGAACTTAGGAAAATATAAATTTGTAGAAAAAAAAGCCTGTTGTGGCTCAGGGGCACCAGATTGTAAACGATAAATAGTGGGTTTACGATCATCGGTCGTAGAAGTGAAATATATAATATTTTCAAATGAAATTTTTATTGACAAAGCAAAATCGTGGCGTTAAATTCCGCAACTCAAAACAGAATGCCCTCGATTTCTCCAGGATTTCATCATTAGATCCTGATCTCCTTACCATGGGACTAATTGTGAAATATACCCTCTCGAACCAAAAAAAGAATTTTGGAAATCGGTCCACCCATCTTCGAATAATCGGGGAACGTACAAAAGAACCTCCTTTTTTATATCGGTTAAAAATCCCTATAAATTTTAACTTATTATGTTATTCTGATATCTAAGCTATAGTACTACAAAGTTTCATGAAAATCCGTTCAGTAGTTTTCGCGTGAAAGAGTAACAAACATACACACATCCGTACAAACTTTCGGATTTATAATATTAATAAGATTTTGAGTGCAAAATGATGGAACAGCATATCAAACTGACTGTAAACGCAACGATTGTGGTTTGGAACCCCCGAAAAAGAGAATTTAATTATTTTCATTGTCCCATTTAGATAACAAGACCCGTAATAACATGACAAATGGTATGGTACGATAAAGTGACACACAAATTAGAATTAAATAATAGTTCTAACATACCACAGGTTCATCATCAACAGTGACGGTTCTAGAAAGATCCATCATTTCCAGAGCGAGAAGAGAAATGTGCTTGGCATGAGCCACTTTATACTCCGGTAGACCAGATACCGCCATGTATTTATCTCCCACTGTTTCTACCTACAATACGAATAAAAATAGATTTACACCGAAGAATCCTGATTTTGCATAGATTGCTTAGAGAAACTGTAAAGGCATCATTTACGAGGAAATTATTCCAGCTAGATTTCTTTATGAGAGAACAATCAATGCCTTACATAGAATATTGCTAGTATATTGCCATATATATAAGAAGCCGTTAGCTATACCGTTTAATGATTCTATTGATTTTTTCTATAAATCTAAAACACCTTTAATAATGTCTGAAACAAATATGCAAATATTCAAGCTGCTTCACGATAGTATGTTAGACTCAAAACAAAACACATGGTATACTCATGTACCCAGAGTATTCAAAGACACAAGGATGAAGAAATACCAATGTACAAGCGTTCTATGACATAATTATTCACCACATTATAACGCATTTGTTTACACAGCAGCACTCATCGCTTAGTGCCTACGTACTTAATAGCACACTAATACTAGTGCACTTGATAACATACCAGTACTAGTCCACTTGATAGCGCACCAGTACTAGTGCACTTGATAACGGACCCAGTACCTGTGCACTTGATAATATACCAGTACTTGTGCACTTGATAATTCACGAGTACTAGTGCACTTGATAACGCACCAGTGCCCATATGCTTAAACAACCACAAATGTTCACTCCACTCGTTAGTATCGTAATGTAGGCGACAGAAATCAAAATGTCTTAGTACTATGACAGTGTTAAACTTAACAAAAACTAACCTTATACACATCAGGATTCCTCTTAGGATCAGTAAGTACGTCGAATGCTGTATACAAATCGTTTAACATTTTGACAATTTTCATGGCACCCTTGTGGTCTATATTTCTGGCGCAATAGTTGGCGAAGCCTACAATGCCGCTGAAGAGAAGGGTCACAGGATCATATCTGCGTGCGGGTACGGGACGACGATGGCGGAGTTCCGTTGCCACAGATATTGGTAGCACTGAGTATAGGAGTCTGAAATACATAGCAATAATTACATTAATATGACCAAATGGATATAAAACTAAGCATTTGTATGATGTATTGATAGAAATATACATATTTGCATCTTTATATTTATAATACTTATTTGTGGTAATTATGAAAAAATATTTTTTGTAACTGACAACTTACTAAACTTTAGTAATAATTTTGAAAACATATAAAAAAAAATAACCGTCCAAAGAGAGTATTGGACGGTTCTAAAGAAGCGTGTGTTCAAATCCTGCTACGTTCAAATTTTTATACATAATTTTTTTTAACGCTGAAACATAAACACTAATAACTCTTTAAAAATAGTAAAAATATAAACTTTACTTTCATGGTTAAAATAGAGACGAGCATAATAATAGGTAAATGAATGTTTTAATACTAATTTCCTTCTTCCTTTAATATATACTTTAAAAAATAATAAAAAAAATACTGCATTGAATTTATTTTACAAATTAAGCAAAAAAAAAATATTATATCATTAACATAATAAATACCTATCAGTTTTCTGTTTCTCAGCTTCCAACTCGCGGAAAGTTTGCTGCAGTTTATCCGTAAGTACCTCTAGGTTTTGTGTCAATTTGTAATCGGCTTCGAATTGTTCCGACATTAGTACCAGGTCCCTTGTAGCGTCGTGGAGAGGTATATCGGATATGCATAGACCGCGGCTGTGGAAATATGTACAAAAAATAAATAAATGAACATATATTTATTTCCTTAAAATATATAATACGTTATATAAAAATATGTAAATTTTATATAATATTTTTTATTTTATTATTACACATGTTTCAATTGTGGCTTTAAATAGAAATTGTATTCTATATAAAAGTTAGTTCAATAATTAAATTACAATTATACATTTTTAATCCTCAAATAAAGAATTCTATTACAACTACAGAAGCAGACTGTAAAACGAAATAAATACAAGAAGTTTAATAAGAAAAAACAATACCATAAGTAATATTAATTTACCGTGTCAAGTCATCCAAATTAGTGACACTAGGATAGCACTGGAAAACTACAACATCTGTTTCTGGAATATATAGCATTTGTCCCTGGAATTATATATAGAATAAAATTAAATATGTTAAAATATAACCTATTCAACGACCCTATTGTTATATATGTTTATATTGTAGCAGAGATCTCCGTCATATATTAATAGCTTATAATATATACATATATACGTCATCATTTGTCCCCTCGAGCAGTTTGAACACATGCATTTTTCTGTGTTAAAAAAAATTACATGACACTATCTGAAGAAAACAATACCTCTTTTCATTCAATCATTGAATTGAATTGAATCATTATCACAAAATTATTTCGTATAATACAAAGTAGAAGTATTCTTTTTTTTATTGATTTGCATGCGTTAAGTAAAATATTTGCTTATTGTACATATATTATTTATTAATAGCAATTTATTAATTCAGCACACATAGAAGTTAATCATGCCTCCATGGTGCTTGTACCGCGATCTAGCTTGCAAGCTCGATTTAGGCAAGATGTCAGAGACAATGAGTCATGTTTTTTCGTGCTCGGTGGTCATCCATTTATAAGATGTCATTACGATAAAAATAATAATTAGATATAAAGTAATGATATGTATAGTAACTCAAGAAACATGATGAGAATAGTTTAATTGTTTATGATGGGTGCTACGACTAAATATAGACTATATTTTTTTTTCAAATCAAATACATACTATTATAGCCCATACTTTATTCAAATCCCGTTAGACATTAAGCCAGTTGCTAGAGACAAAGAAACGCCATACTCTACGGCCTCTGAATAGTCTCTTCATACATATCCTGCGGCGGGTGCTCATACTATTAACGTAACCTTCCTCAATTATCATCTAAACAGTATTCTCGAAAATCAGCCGAGGCATTTTTATTTACTTAACTAAAATATTTTAATATATATGTACCTTCAAACGCAGAGAAGCAATATCCTCATGAGCATCAGTAACAGTCATCTCTTCAGGCTTAGTCTTTAGTACATATACAGTATTTATGTGAGCTAGCACATTTGCAAATGTCATCTCTAGATGTGGCCTTACCTGAAATTAATGAGAGAGAAAATATTTTATAACTAATGTTACATCACATTTTAAGTCATAATTGAAGCTACAATTATTACCTATATAAAATCAAGTTAACAATATAAAAACGACATTAAGATTTTGGTAATAAAAAAATTACTTTATAAAATTTGTCTAAAGAGTGGTCAAAATGTTTCCATAACAAAAGATTTCAAGAGAAATTACTTTATATAAAATAATCAAGATTTTTAATTATATTTTTATTTGTGGTCATCTCTACTTTTTGACCACTACATTGAAAACTAAAATTTCAGCTAAACGAATAAAAAAATTGTGGCAATTTTGTCGAAATATTTTTTAAATTGACGTCATTTTTTTATTTATTAGTCTATTTAAATAAAACAAACACAATGTTGGAAGAAGGTCAAAATATAATAGTAGAATAAAATAAGCATATAGTAATAGTAAGTAGAAAATTGCGTTTAATTTCAATTCAATTTGCTCAAAATATAACATGTATAATATTAAGTAGAAAATTGCAGTAAAGTACGAAATATGTATAATGAAGTACAAAATATGTACGGTGAAGTACAAAATATGTACAATGAAGTAGTGACTAGTGACTAGTCAAAATATAATAGTAAAATAAAATAAGCATATATTAATAGTAAGCAGAAAATTGCATTCAATTTCAATTCAATTTGCTCAAAATATAACAAGTATAATATTAAGTAGAATATTGCAGTAAAGAACGAAATATGTATAGTGATGTACAAAATATGTACAGTGACGTACAAAATATGTACAATGAAGTACAAAATATGTACAGTGAAGTACAAAATATGTATAGTGAAGTACAAAATGTGTACAGTGAAGTACAAAATATATATAGTAACGTATCAAATTTGTACAGTAAAGTATCAAATTTGTATACTAAAGTATCAAATTTGTACAGTACAGTATAAAATACGTACAGTGAAGTATAAGCATGTATAGTAAAGTATAAAACAGCTTACCGTATCCAATACATCAGTGATCTTGCATCCAGGTCGAGACACTCTAGGCAGGAGTCTCGCTACCGTGCGTCCCGCTTGAACTATATTCAGTTCCCGATCAAACATTAGATGGAAGGGGAAAACACGGCAAAATGTCGCCGGACTTACTTTTGGCTCTAGAATACAATTAAATAAATGAAAATTTACATGTAAATATAATATTAATAGAAGAATCGGTTGTTGTTAAAAGAAGGAAATAGATTGAGGAAGGAAAGAATAATGTGCCACATATGGCTAATATTTAGATATAAGTAATTAACATGTAGGATTTTGGTAATTTGACACAGTTTACAATTAATTCAGTTATTATCGTTATAAATTGTTATATATAATCATAATTTCAATACTACAGCAAATACTTAAATATTAAAAAAGAAAATATGCTTCAAATTCAGCGGAAAGTGGGGAACGAAACACAGTGCCTTAACAATGGGTCCCAAGTACCCTTTCCCCAGCCGTGTGAGGGATACAGCGTGAAGCTAAGTAAGTAAGTAAGAAAATATATATTAACTTAAGAAACTATTTACAATTATAAAAAAAAAAACATTACCAAGAGACAAAGTCTCAATTTCAGCAATTTCCGGTACAGACGCACGTCCAGGGTTCGATGTTTCAGTTATAAGGAACTGGACGTGGTCGCACTCCTCTTTGGTCTTCAGGATTTCCACTTTCACTTCGGTTTTGTGTAACTTGCTTGTTACTGTCTGTGAAATTGAAAAAAAAATATATGAAATATGATATATAGATAATATTATTTAATTAGATAAAATATTTGTATCTAATATGAGTCTAGGCCTGTCGTGGCGCAACGGCACAAGCATGTGACTGTTCTAGGTTCGATCCCCAGTCGAGGAAATGAAATATTTAATATTTTCTATTTAAATATTTAATGTTTCATTTCTTCGCCCTGGTAATAAGGCTAAGCGCGGCTTTGAGTTCCGCCACTCAACACGCAATGCCTCAAAATAGGCGGAAAATGGAGAACGGAAGTGGAACGGAGAAAAAAAAAATAATATGAGTAAACACTATTAAGAAATGATACTATTTAACAAGAGTACAAGAATATCGAGGTAGCTTGGTGAGAATTAATGGCTTAGTTGGTCAGAGCGCTTGGACGGTTTTCAAAATGCGCCGGTTCAAATCCTGCTTCATTCAAATTTTTATACGCTTTTAAATTTATTATTTTTCTTTCCTTAGTGTGTAATAACACAGTGAAAACACTATTAAGAAATGTTTTAAATGTGGCTTACTAAATACATATTATATATATTTAGGTATATATGTAAAATTAGGTGAATATAAAAAAACTTAGATATTTCCCTGTCATAAATATATTTTAAATTAAGGCCTAACATGGCGCAGGGGCGCAAGCGTTTGACTGTAAACGCGACAGGTTACGGGTTCGTTCCCACTCGAGGAAATTATGTGCATTATAATATTATTTGAAATTAAATATTTATTGTTAATAGAACAAAATATCTCAACACTAGGTATTGAAGATCTCTTTGCCTACTCTGCCATGTGTTCACAGCGTGAAGCATCAGTACATGAAAATGAGGCCTGTCGTGGCGCAGCGGTACAAGCGTGTGACTGTAACCGACAGTTTCTGGGTTCGATCCCCACTCGAGGAAATGTAATATTTAATATTTACAATTCAAATATTTAATGTTTCATTTCTTCGCTCTGGTTATAAGGAAAAAGCGCGTCGTTGAGTTCCGCCACTCAACACGCAATGCCTCAAATTCGGCGGAAAGTGGGGAACGGAAGTGGAACGGAGTGTCTTAACACTAGGTTCACGGGTTCCCTAAGTACATGAAAATAATCCACAAAAATATTCACACAATCCAAACCCGATTTCAGTAAGTAATTAGTATACCTAAGCCAAATTCAGTAAACCCCAAATAATACTACCTTTACAATGCCAATAACAATATGCTCCAGGCCAGGTCTATCGGAGTAATAGTGTAGGACCAGCGCGCCGTCCTCGGGCCGCTCCGTGCAGCGGAAGGAGGGGGCACGCATTCCTGGATACAGGGTACCTAGATGGTCATGGAGACCGTCTAGATTCTGGAATACGGTTATTTTATCATGTTAAGCTAAATGAAAAAGGATATTTTTAAATTTGTAGATCATTGCCGGTAAAAAATAATCTAAAAATTTACTTTATTCATACCGAGAGCTTAATTAAGAAGAAACTAACGCAAAGAGTCTGTAGCGACTCGGTGATTGTTTAGAGCGTTTATTTCTGAAATATTATAAAAACTAAATAATATTATGGCGTATTCTACGCTAGATCACAAACATTACTGGAAGTATTTGTTTCAACAAATACAAATCCTCTGTAAAAAAAATCATCAGTAATCGTTCAATATTATTTTGCAATCTCAATAACAATATGCTTCAGGACATGTCTATCGAAAAGCACTTTGTTCAACGGAAGGAACTTATAAGGTTTGGTACAGCGTACTTAGGTAACCTAACCATCTAGATTCTAGAACACGTTTATATGGAAAAGTGTAAAAAAGTTGCCCGATTCATTAATAGATAAGACAGTAAAGTTTCTTCTAAAATACCAAATTCAGCTTCAAATGCTTCAACATGATGAATTAAATAAACTCAAATTGTATGATGATGTAATATATGAGTTTACGCAGTTATGGTTTTATTTAAATTATAAATACTTTATTTAGAGGAATAAGAAACTGCTGATAGAGTTTCCTATGTTCTCTTTACGCTTTCATAGTGTCTGTGATACTAGCTGTAAACTTTTTGTTTCTTATTTATAATTTATTGCTGTATATTATTGCTGTATATTAATAGTTACTTACTTGAAGGAAGTCACGTGGCGTTGCTCCAAGGACTTGTAAAATCTTATCATATCCTGAATCTTGGCAAAATTCAAAGAAAGTCATCCCAAATAACTCCAATATAGCGTCTGCGGGTTTTTCTGCAGAAAAATATATGATACAATGCTATTAATCAATTTTAGACTTTTTCTTTGTTGGTTACTATTATTTGCTACTATAAGTAAAATAAGAAAAAAGTAATTTTGCCACTTAAAGTAAATTCCGAAATACTTTATAAATATTTTAGATTTACCATCCATAATTTTCATTGAAAATGCAACGATATAAAAATTTGGATGATTCAGCAATTGAAAAATTAACTCTTACAGCTATTAAATAATGTATCTCCCTAATTCTCTTTCAATTTATTATTTAACTAAGCTCGTAAAATCATTGTAGCGCAATCTCATTTCGTGTAACTAATGAGAGTGTGAACAATCGCAATGGGGGTGCTATCGATTTCCACTCAGGGAAATACTTATATACTTTAATACCACTTTAGTTAAACTGCGATGTGAAGAATCTACGCTGTCTGCTTACGTACTATTCAGGAAATATTTTAATAGTTTAAATGAAACAATTTTAACTGGATTAATCGCGTATATTGACTTATATACATTTTTGGAAACCCGACGTTTCGAACACTGCAGTAGTCCGTGACCACGGACGATATACGCTATTTAATCAGGTTAAAATAATTTCTTTTGAAATGTGTAATAATCGCAAAAAGATCTTATCATTAAAATATTATTAAAATTTAAAATGCATTCAGTTTAAATACGACAGGTGCATGATTCAACCTCGAAAATATACCGTCGTCGTCGGCACGAGCGTACGAAATATGTAATTTTTTCATTTCCTTGTACTGGTAATGAGGTAAAGTTCAACGTTGACTTCCAGCATTCCACGCGCAATGCCTAGCGAATTTAATGGAGAACAGAAGTATCTTTATAGGTACGGAGTGCCTTAACAATAGGTTCCCAGGCTAGCTCTGTTTACCTTGCAATGTGCGGAATACTGCGTGAAGCTATTAAAATATTAAAAAAACCTGGGAATGTTTACTCAAGATGTTCTACATTGTTAAACATCACGTTACTATCAACCTTATCTATATCGTTTCTTTCAGAATTACTTTCCATGAATACCAAATTATCAACCGTTCAAAGGGAATATCTGAACTATGCACGAGTTATACTAAATTTGAAAACGTACAAAAATTTGAACGAAGCAGGATTTGAACCCGCGCCTCTAGGAATCCATCCAAGCGCTCTGACCACTAAGCCATTCGTTGAAACGAACGAATGGCTACACGTTTTTAAATTTAGTATTTTTCTTTTCTTTCCTAAATGTGGAATAACACTTTAAAAATATACACGGGTTGTCTGCGTAAAAGCATTTCCCACTTACAAACTAAAAAGTTAAGTTAATTATGTTGACCTAACCTAACCTGCATTGAGAGTCGCTAACTTTATACCTGCGTTGGTATTAATTATGTATTACCTAATTTGTACCAAATGACCATACACACCTAAGATTTCGACAGCAGCTGTTATCAAATTATACGTTATATCATCTTCATATATTTGTCTAACCAAAAACGAACCCTCCATTGCCACTTCCGCCCTTTTCCTGTTATTAAAGTTATATTTAAATAAAAATGATACCCCACAAATGTGTGACAGTACTGTGACAGGTTGCGGGTTCGATCCCCACTTGAAGAAGTGAAATATTTTCATTTCTTCGCTCTGGTATAACACGGCCAAGCGCGGCGTTGAGTTCCGCCACTCAACGCCTCAAATTCGGCGAAAAGTGAGGAACGGAACGAAGTGTCTTGACTCTAGGTTCCCAAGTTTCCTCTGCCTACACTTCCATGTGCAGGATACAGCGTTAAGCCTGGAAAAGCATTATATCTTGGAGCTCTAACATTTGATACGTATGTTTTTTTAAAAATTGAACACATTCACTTTATTTAGATATACTTACTTTATTTTTTCCCATGTTTCCTCACCATAGGTTTTTGTGACCAGCAACTCTAGAGCATAATTCACAAACCCGTACTGCAATAAAGTATTTATATATATTATATTTATTGATAATTATTAATTAAAAAAATATATAACAATTAATTTGACGAACATTACCATATTGATTTAGGATTCGTCTTAGGCCGTACCCGTATTGTATTTCTGAAACAATATTCATGATACTTTTTTTTAATTGAATTGTTTTTTTATAATATTACAACAAAGAAAATCTATATAGTACATTTATTCGTTTCTGTTTCGCTTCGCTTCCTCAATGATAAAAATAATTAAATTTATTAAATATTTAAATGGTATTATAGCTATATAAATTATAAAAAACAAAAATAGATATTTTTTTTATATAAAAAAATAATAAATAAAAAAATAAAAATATGATGTAGTAGGTTACAAGTGGAAAACTAAGAGCTCTTTAAAATATTTATTGTTTTCTACGTCGTATAGACGATGCTTAAATACTTAAGAGTCACGCTGTATCCTACACAAGGCAGGATAGGCAGAAACAACTTAAGAACGTAGTGTCAAGACACTCAGTTCCGTTCCACACTTTTCGCCGAAACACACCGCACCTTGTCTTAGCACCAGAGCGAAAAACTGAAAATATTAAATTTTAAATTTCTAGTGGGGATCGACCCACAAGCTGTCGCGTTTGCAGTCGCACACACAGCGCAGAGCCACGCTAGGCCTCATAATACTTAATACGAGCAAATATTTGCCATAACATATCAAAACCCCGTTATTAACTTAAAATGATGTTTATTTTCCATGGTTGATGGTACAAAACTCATTTAA